>JANTOQ010141706.1:0-15214 GCA_027564595.1 Bythotiara depressa | reverse complement strand
ATGCCTTTAAACATACCTGCAGTTTAACAGTGATGACTTGAGGGTAGAAACAAGTGAATTGGCAGAAAGGTATGATTGGAAATATGTACCAGTTACCTGAATGCCACTATTATAATGCTGTGCCACAAGTGTAAGCATCCGGCCTTGCCCTGCCGGTCCTTAATTTATCAGCATCCGGCCACTCCCTGCCGGTCCTTATAATTTATTCGTTCACTGCTACTCCCTGCCGATCATTAATAATTTGTAAGCATCCAGACTTGCCCTGCCAGTCTATATTTTATTCGCTTCCAGCCACTCATTGCCAGTATCTAAACAATACCTCTGGCCACTCCCTGCTAGTCCTTAATTTATTTGCTTCCAGCCACTTCCTGAAAGTCTTAAACTTATGATGCAGCCATGCCCTACCATTCCTACTTTGTTGTGCAATTTGCGGACCTACAGCAACAACCTGGTGGTGCCAAATTAGCCTGGAATCTGCCAAATACCTGAGCTGCTTGACCGATTAAAATTAGTATATATATACATGAAATATGTGCCCTAATTAAATAATGCCAAAATATAAGTAACTACAAACAACACAAAACATATATGACCAAGTGTGGGAGGGTGAGAACTTTTGGGTATATACACACGACTGTGGTTACTGAGTGAATGAAACAGGTAGTAGATAATGTAAAGTATTTATACCGACCAGTGTCCTAAATTTATGGAACAGACAAAACTGCTAATCATACAACCAGGGTTCGAGTCTACTGTTACCCTAAATCAATTAATAAAAATTACTTTTACTAGTTATTTCGTAAACACTTCTAACAACGAATTGAATAATGTTTATTATGCACCTGGTGAAATTTGTTTGGAAGTTTTATATCAAAAGTCTTTGTAAGCTTGTATATATGAATACAACCATCAATGAACATTACACCGTTTATTCAAATGGAATAGGGAATAAGTTTACAAAAGAAATTGTAATGTAAAATAAGTGTATTATCTCGAAATCAAATTTTTGATGTGAATTTTATATTTCTGCTTACATTTTTTGTTAATTTGCCAAAACTTGATGATGGATATACATATGGCAAAATCTTTTTAACGAGATGAAAAATGAGATTTGTTGTCATTAAATGTTTTCATGAATGGGTGGGCCAGGTTAAAATGTTAGTTTTGTATTCAAATTTTTATTGGATACTCAGCGCAGGGACATCTTAGATAAGCAACAGATAAACCACATTAGAAGATAACATGATAAATTACATGAAAAACATTGTAATACGACCGTAAAAAGTCATTTGTGACAGCTTTTTTAAGCTAGAAAATCATAGTAGCGGCCATAAAATCTTACTCACGGCAGTTACTTTAAACCATAAAATTGTAGTAACAGCTGTAAAAAGTCTCTCTCTGTTGGGCTAGAAAATCATAGTATCATGACTGTCACGATCGCATCGTGGATCATGATGGACAATCACAATGTTAAGTAACATTTTCGCAGTACTGTAGTTTATTATTCAAAAAAATAATAGTTCATCCATTTGTTAAAAATCCCAGCTGGTGTTGCATGTACATATATACTTGTCAGTTATTTCAAATTTCTCAGAAAAGATTAAAAACTCATGAATTGATGAAAGATCAACACACTGTTCTGCCTGGTTATCATGTATACTAAACAACACTATACCTCCTCAAGTTTTCTGCTGTTGTTTTTTATATAGCATATGCATTTTTGTATCCAGCATTTTAGAAAAAATATTTGGCATTAAATAACTTTTTGCCTGAAGTATATCCAAGATTAGCATGAGCCTGATTTGCGACTTCCGTCATCCGCGAGCCCACATCGAATTTCAAGCCCTGAAATAAGACTTTTGCTATTAGAGCATGGGATAGATCTGTTTTGGTTATATATTAATATTTTTTGTAAATATTGAATTTTCTACTATTGACTAATGTATAATAATACAGTTTTGTTTATGTGTTGCTTATGGATAATTTTGTTAAATTAGAATTCTCGGTTGTTTATGTTAAAATATGGTAGGGCTTCAGATATGCAAAAATTACAGTACCATACAAATGCAGGTGCTTTTAACAATGATAAATATTGATGTACATATGTAGAGTGAGGTTTGTATGTATATTTGAGATGGAACCAGGTGCTACAAATATTACAGCATATGCTATTAACTTTGGTACAATCATTTGGTCTCATTTTCTTGAAAGGGGTTATTTGTCATGCTAGGTGCAGAGTTTATATATAGTGATTATATTATCTTAGTAGTGATTTCAAAAGGTGTACATGTAAAATGAAAAACCAAACACATATGGATGGGTAGAACCTTCATAAGAACAGGGTATAAATGTATGATTCTCAAAATGTTAAACTATCCCATTCTTTTCTGGATGTCATTTTCAGTGTTTATCATGATCAGTTGTTCTTCCTTATCTTTTATACAAATATTTTGGGAAAATGGCATTGCAAATTTAAATTAAAGGAAATAAACAGTTTAACTGTGATAGCATTATATTAGTTTGGTATCACCCTACTCTTTTCTCAGTATATAAAAAATAGATTGCCTTTTTGTCTTTTCCAGTGATATTCTATATGGTTAGCCTCCATTATGTTAAGGTATATAACATGTCTGTTCTTTCCAGGAGGGGCCACAAGAAAAGTCCTAGTTGTATTTAAAGCTCCCATTTGACTCTTATGTGTCAAGTGAAGTGCTTCTGATAAACCAGATAACTCCACAATTGACATAAGAATTAACATAGAGGTTGGCCTTTGAAGATTGTCAGTCAATATAAAAGATAAAACCCAATTACTTTATTGAAAAAACAACAACAAATTAAATTTTCATCTAAAGGCTGTTTCATGTTTCTATGTTTGAAATTTCCAAAGTTGGTTCTTCTATAATTTCTTCACATTTTTCTTAACTTTTAAATTGTCAATTTCTAATTGTTTAATCAAGAAGGCAATTCTCATGTCTAGGGTGTTTTTGGCAGATAATGGAATACCAGTATTTGAGAGCATGTTCTGTGTTGGAATTTGAATATGATATTTTGACAGAATGTGGACTGTTTTTGCTACTTGTCTATTTTTGTAGCCTGTATAATCCTAGTCACATTAATCAACCATTGTATATAATTATGTATGTGCATATTTGTTTTTATATTTTGAATCTGTATATAATATATACAGTGGCTGTTTTATAATTCCCTTGTATCCTTGTAATTATTTATTTTAGATAAATATAATATGGCAACGAAAAATAAAGTTTTTGTACCAAGTTCAGCTTTTAAAGTTAAGTGCAAAACAAAAAAGACACTACTTGATAGTTGTTTGCAAAATAAACTTATCAAAGAGCTTCAGGGTGTAAAAAGTGATGAATACAATGACATAGATGTTCATATTACAAATGAGGATTTACATCTTAGACATCGTTGCGTAATAAAGGCATTATCACCTTGTTTATACAGTCAGCTGCAGTATGATGTTTCTAATCAGTTGGTATCAACAAATGCTTTTGCTGATGGTGTACTTGAATGTGAAAAGAATGTATTTAGGTTGCTTTATGGCAACAATCATTCATTTGATGAAGACAATATAATGAAGGTAGAATGGTTGTCTTCATTGTTTGATGATTCATCACTTGCGGATGTTACATTTGAAGTTGAAGGTGATATTTTTAAGTGTCATAAGTGTATACTATCAGCTCGTTGTAAATATTTTTCAATAATGTTTAGTGGCAACTGGGTAGAAAAAGAACAATCTGTTATACCATTGGAAGGTGTGTCATCACATATGTTTCACATTATTATCAAATTTATATATACTGGAGAATCAGAATTGCCGATTGATGTATATTTGCCAGATCTGATCTCACTGGCTGATATGTATGACCTTTCTGGTCTTAAAAGTGTTATTAAACATCACATGAAAGTTCAATATTGTCATATGTTTCATTCACCGTGTTCATTTTGTGTTACTGGTGTTCTGGAAGCTCTGGAAATTTGTGATGTATTTGGAATTACTGATCTATCAGATGAATGTTATAATTGGCTCTTAAAGTTCTATGTTAAGGTTTTTCCAGACAGAAATTTTTCTAAAGCTTCACAACAGTTACGGGATAACATTGTTACAAAGATTGAGTCTTCATTGAATCCACTAACTGTGATACAACACTTAAAAGACTGTACTAAAGTAAAGGCATCTCTATCTTCAATAAAATGGGCTCAACCAATAAAAATACTGGTTATTAAATTAGAAGATTATTTCCTGGAGTTTATTTGCAATAACTTTGACAAAGTGACAAGCCAGCCAGCCTTTCAGTATTTCTTGATTGGAGATAAAAACATTACATGGAGTTTAATGTTACAAGAACTTATCATTACAGGTGTATCAAAATATATGACAAATGAGAATTGTATTGACATTTACAATTGTGTGCTAAAATTTGAACATTTAGCTCAAATTAGGATTGGGGAATATGATAGAACCGAAGCGATAGAAAACTGTGAAAAGTTTGCAAATACTTTGAAAGAACACTGCAAAATTTTTACAAGGAAACATTTCATACAGCTGCAGCGTACAGAAAAATGGAAAAATCTGGGTCCTCAATCAAAAAAAGAACTCCAAAAAGATTCTGGATTTATCATCATTTCAGATTCAAATGTTGTAAATGGTCGAACAAAAAAATAAATGTAATATTTGGACAATGAGACAAAACACTTTGCCATGAAATGACACATTGTCTAAATGCAATTAGAAATAAAAATAAATAAATTAATATGTAATTACTACGTGATATGTGATATTAGAAGGACTATAATCAGAGACGTATCCAAGAAAATAATGTGAAAAGAAACACAAAGTTGTTGACACATCCAATTATTACATTTCAACTAGCTTTCAGCTACACTGTAGCATTAATAACAACAGAAAATTAATGTACATGGTTAATGTATGGTCACAAAATTAAAGTTAATGACCGTTTAAAATTCTGAATATAATATTCACATTAGGAATATAAATGCAATGGTGCTGATGAAAGATTTCTATTAAGACTGGGTTTCTCCTTTTGACGGGTAAACAAGTTCTTACTTCTCAAAACAGTGCTGTAAAGGACCACATTATGAAATGGGACCATTTTGCATACTTAATGACTTCTCCGTACTCCCCAAAGAATCTACTAATTACATTCTCGAAATCAAGGAGAGCTTACATATATTGGATGTGTCAAAAACATCGTGTTTTATCACGTCACCTTTACAGTGTTGGAAATAATGATTTTGAAAGTGTTTAGCAAGTTTGCCCCTAGAAGTTCAACTCTACTCGGTTTAGTGTTTATTGAAATTTTTTGATTTTACAATGAATGGTCTAGATTTTATTTTATTTGAGTAAAATAGATGTCTCTGTCAATTTCCGATGCTTTACTTCTTTTAAGGTAGCACTATCTCTTTTGTTGGATGAATCTGCTACATTGTTTTCCATGTGTTATAGATAGTCATCATAGTTATCAATCAACACTGACATATTTTGAATGACATGCTGTATCCATTGTGTTCCACAGGCTTTTGTGGTTTTACAGTACCTGCCATATTTCAAATGTATATGTGTCCTCTAGCACGCCAGCTAATTTATGTACTTATCTTAATTTCTTACTAGATATTTTGTACAGATTACAAATGCACCAACAAAATTAATGTCATTCATGTGCTCACCCAAACTGTCCTTTTGAGCTAACTCCAATCTATAATATAAATACCACAGAAAACAAAGCTATGACCGGTTGGATTCCTGCATCCGCTTCACCAATCCACCTTGAAGCCCACTGTTAACACTCACTCCATCTCTAGCTAAAAAACATAATTGAAAGTTCAATTCCAGCAGCATCTTGGCTTGTTACATCTTTGAGGGAGAGAAAATAAATGGTTAGTTTGAACATATCCAGATCTACAAATTAAATGTATATATACATTCCTTTTCTATCTCCAATGAATCTGTCGAGCCATCACACAAATCTATGGAGCCATGGCACAACTCCATTCCACTTTCAATCCACTTTAAAAAAAGGGAGTCATTAATAAATCTGATAAAGTCAGCATATGCATATTTATTCATGTAACTACTAACATTAAATTTCACACCTTGCAGTTTTTCAAGTTCTATTTGACTTGAAAACTCACCATACGGGCAGCCTCTAATTGCTAAGGAGTAAGTGACTTCAAACTGCTTTATAATGTCCTCCTTTTCATTTTTGCTTACACTGTTGAAGGTTTGAAGAATGAAATATCTTTCAGGCTTATTGTTAATTAAACTTTTGATGCTAAGCTTTTCCAGCTTCCTCAGCTTTTGGTTTTGTTTGTTTATCAATAGCACTCTCATGCATTGGCAGTCAATTTTCTATGATTTGTGCAGCTTGTTATGAAGGCATTAGAATATTTCTTACAAGACCAAGGATTGTGGTTTATAGTACAAATTCTTCCATGATGGAGTCAGTTTGAGCCATGGATTTTTCTCTTTCCATGTTTTTTTTGCAGCCATGTTATTATTAGTAATATCTACAAAACTGGCAATATAACAGACTGTTAATATTTAAGTTTACTCAAATACACATACACAAAATATATAATTTCTTGAAATAATTTACAGAGAAAGCTTCTAAAGTGTTTGGCAATTACCAATCACTAACCATTATATCCGACACTGCCTTTACTAACAAGTTACAATGAATCAAAAGATTACTGATGTTATTATTGATGGATGTATTTGTTGTGTGTATATACATAGATCAGTTACATATCCAGGACAATTTTGATACCAGTAACTATACATGTATAGGAGCCCAAATTATTGAGCAAAGTTTAGTTTTTAATCTCATTTTTATGATACTAATCACATCCTCACTCAATGGTAATATCAGAAAAAGTTAGGCCTTTACCAGAACCTTAAAAGTAAGCTTCACAAAGGGTAAAAGATAACTTTTTCTGTTTTGTTGCGACCAAATGAAGGCTTATACATATGTTCAAAACTGGTATGCCGAAAAAAATGCTCTGGATATGTAGATGTATTTGTTATCAATTATGTGTATATTTAGTATCTTCTCACAGATAGTGTAAAACAATAAAATTGATTTGCAAATTGATTTGCAAATATCTATATGTGCTACAGTACATGAAGTAGGTAAGCATTCAAATTATACTATTTTGAAATTACACTGTTAATTATAGCAAGTTACAATAGAGATGACTTAAAGGCTGGGGATATTTTCTTTACACTGTTGTTATTTGTAAATCCAAGAACATCAGTTCACTACTAGAGACCTATATGATTACATAAAAAAGTTTGTTTTAAGATATATGAAACCCCAGTATTTAATATTTAGGTCAATTGAACATTAAAACACTTCTTCAGGTTTAGATTTATTAAAACAGGGTGTACATACTTTTATGTTGGTTTTCCTATTTCCTATTTATTATATTACGATCTAATACTGGATTCTCCCAACCTTACCGCGTTAACTAAATAAAGGACCAAGGAGCACTAAAACAACAAAACACAATTTCTTCGCTTAGACCTGTATTTTCACCAATAATAAACAGTCTCTTATCTGCCATGATAACCACCACGGTAACCACCTCGATTGGCATACCTATAACGCCCACGACCTATAAAATAACAATAATATAGAACTGGGTCTGGGTATGGGTGAGACAATATTAGATAGTACTTCAATTTTATTCATAAAATCTAATTTACATTGCGGCCACTGCACAGCCTTATGTAAATAGGAATTTTATTTCATAAAATCTCCGTCAATCTAATATTGGATTCTCCCAACCTTACCGTGTTACCCAAAGCTTGGCCCTACAAGCCGCTCTACCTCAGTTTAAAACGTCTCCTAAACCTATATCATACTGAAATATTTGCGAACCTTCATCAATAAAGTGGTGATAATGACATTGCCATGTGGACTCATTAGACCAGTTACCGTGATCAAGAACATCTGTAATAGAAAGTCCGGCTAGTTTAGCTTTTGATTTGGCCGCTGATCTTGTGGAATGAGCAGTGAATAGTCTTGTGTCAATGCCTGATGCTCTTAGAACCGACTTAATCCATCCTGCTACTGTGGATGTGACAACTTCTTGGTGGGGTTTGATTGTTGCTAACAACAATTGCTTCTTACCATTTACTGCTCTCCACGGATCTGTTATTAGTAAATACCTATCAATCGCATTTACGACACATAATATTTTATTTTCCTGGTGTAATGTGAATGTAATGTGAAGATGTATTTATTATCAGACCTTACCATATACTCCATATTCAAGTATCGTATCTCTGATCCTCTTCATGTTGACGTGAGGGCTAATAGTGTGGCTACCTTTTGTGACAGCAATTTTACTGACAACTGCTCATTATTTGGGAGTGAATTAAAATAATATAAAACTACATGAATATCCCAAACAAAGGTTGAGCGTGGTTTAGGCAGTCTAAGGTTAAACACCCCAGCTATTAGTGAACAAATGTGTGGGTGTTCCCCAACTGGTGTATTATCAATCAAATAATGGTATGCCGAGATCGCTGACATATGTGCACTAATTGTGCTATACTAATACTGTTTTTGAAATAATTCTGCCAAATAATTTGCAACCACATTTACATCACATTGAATGGGATCAGCTTGTTGTTGCACACACCAGCCAGTCCACTTCTCCAGACCGATTTGTAATTAGATAACGACCCTTTTCTTCTGCTATTTGTGACAAGTGTTTCTGCTTGTTCTGATAAACCCTCTGTTTCCAGACATTTCTGGAAACTATCCAAGCCACTAGTTGCAGCTGACCTTGTATTAGCAAGGGATGAAAATGTCCCATGGGATTTTGCAGCAGCCACTGTGCTTGAGGCAGAAGAATAGGGTTGTCTACTGACATTTGGAGCAAATTGGCATACCATGCCTGAGTTTGCCACACTGGTGTTATAAGGATAAGTTTTGTCCCTTCTATCCTTGCCTTCATCAGAACCTTCCCTACTAGGCAAAATGGAGGGAATGCATACCTGAATATGGTTCCCCAATGCTGCTGAAAGGCATCTGTGGCATAACTTGCTGGGTCCGCTCGCCATGATATGTATTTTTTTAGCTGATTGTTCAAATGGGAAGCAAAGAGATCCACTTGTGGAGTTCTCCTTTTCTGAAGAATATGAGAGAATTCTTTTGGGTCTAATTTCCATTCACTGCCTTCATGGGGATTCCTGAATTCCCAACCTGCCACAATATTCAGACGACTTGGCAAATACTCTGCTGTAATTGTGATCTGATAAAACACTAAGTAATCCCAGATTTCCTTCGAGATTCAGAGCAATTCCTTGTTGTGAGTTCCCCCCATCTTCACCAAATTGCTTAGTGCCGTAATAATGTCTATTTGAACATGAATTGATCTTACTATTTTGTTTTTGATGAAAGAGAGAATGGCTAACTTCACAGCTAAAAGTTCCAGGGCATTTATGTGCTTTGCTTGTTCTGCTTGAGACCCCCCATGGAATGGCCCTGACAAGAGGCCCCCAGCCCTTTTTGGATTGTATTACCTGTATTACTAAGTCTGGTGGATGAATTCTTAGTTCCTTGCCATTCTGTAGCACTAGGTTTTCTTTACGCCATGTCAACTCCTCTAGGGAAACCCTGTTCAGAGTTATAGTTGCGATAAGACCTTAACAGATGTAGACTTTCTATTTGTTGCCTCTGCAAAAACCGATGTTGTATCCTGCCTGGTAAAACTGCTTGTGCAGTGAACGACAGCCGGCCTATCAGCTGTGTAAGCTGCAACACAGTAATTTGTTGGTTGGATATTAACTGAGAACATTTGTTTTGAATTTTTAATATTTTTTCCTGAGGTAAAGTTGGAGTCAGTGATGTTGGATCTATTACAAGGCCCAGAAATTCTATTTGGTGAACTGGTTGTAATTGGGATTTTCTCTGGTTTATGATGAACCCCAGATTTTGCAGTACAAAAATCAATGTGTCCTGTGCCTGAACCAGTTCCACAAACTTCTGTGCCATTAGCATCATGTTGTCTAAAAAGACAATTATTCTTACTTGAATACGCCTTAGAATGGCTATTGGTACCTTCAATAGTTTTGTAAAAATCAGTGGAGCTGGACTCAGACTGAAGCGCAGACAAAGGAACTTGTAGAGATTGCTTTCCCACCGAAACCTCACAAATGTTCTTGAATTCTTTCCTAGTGGAATGCAAAAGTATGCATCTTTTAAATCGATCTTGCACATATAGTCGTTTTTTCTGCAGAAGATCCTTCAAAAGATGCAAACCTTCCATCTTGAAATGTTGTTAATGTATGAAGCTGTTGAGATGCTTCAGATTTATAACAGGACAGTTCGCCCCATCCTTTTTTGAAACTTGAAAAAGATTGCTCAGAAATGGACTGTTTACAGGCAAAACTTTGTGAACTGCACCCTTCTCCAACATTTGTTGTATTTCTGATCTTATCAGTTTGTTTTCTTCTTGACTCGTGATGTGTCAGAGGAGGGTGAGGTTGATAAGGATGGCTCAGAAAGGGGATTTCGTATCCCTCCACAATATTCAATATTTGAGAGTCTTGAGTCAACACTTGCCAATATTGCCAGAAATGTTTTAAACGTCCAGCTAGAGGAACATTTGGTATGTTTCCGTGAATAGTTTCGTATTAGAGGGTGAACATTTTTTACGTTCACACTCATTGTTTCTGGAGAATTGTAATGAAAAATTAATTGTGGTCTTACCTTGGGTAAAAGTTACTTGTGATGAAACTCCTCTTCTGACCAAGGATACCATTCGCCCTCCTGCTCCACCATCTTGGAAAGGAGGGCCACCTCGAAAGGGCTGCGCATGTCTGCCTCTGTTGTTACCATTACGTGAGAACTCTTTTCTAATTAGCTCAGAATATTTCTGTTTAACTTTTTTAAAGTTGATGACCAGTTTTCATTAAGTTGGCTTCCAAAAAGATCTGATTTGCCATCCATTACTGTATGGTAGCTTTATCTTTGAGGACAGTCTTTGCTTATCCTTCTTTCATGACTGAAGACAGTGCATTCAGGCATCTCTGATATGTGACGGAATTAAAAGCTTGGCCAGTCATGGTAATTGATTTTTCAATAAGTTCGTTTATTTCATCCATGCTTAGTTCAACCTTCATTCTCTTCAAACCAATGGCATTTTCCATCATCGTCCATAGGCCTCCAAGAGGTCCCATGATGTTTAAAATTTTCTGTTGCAATTTTGACAACAGTTTGTCAGCCTGAATTTGTGCAAATGTTTTGTGTTCCTCCATGATACTTCTAATGTAATCATTAAGAATGGATACATTCACCATATTGGCTGGGATTGGAGAGCTCTGAAGCACACTTTCCTTAAGATCTTGCTGAGAGATGTAAGTATAAAATTGTTCGTTAACATATGATAACATTTCCTGATTTAAATTCCACTCATTTAATTTATTACTGGATATCACTTTAAATCTTCGTGGTGGGAAAATTTCCTCACCACATTCGTGTTCATTATCTGCATTTTCAGCAGGAGAAAGGGAAAATTTCCTCTTTCTTCCCCTAGATAAACTGACATTTTCTGTCCCAGTATTATCTAACATTAAATCAACTTCATTAGAATGGACAGTTGAAGAGTTTGTCGAGATGCCATCTCTCTCATCTTCGTTCTCAATGTCTGACATTCTGAGAATAAAAGAAGATAAAAGTTTAGTGGAGAGTCATCTCTTCCACAAAATAATAAATGTTAACCATAAACTATTACTTTGTTAACATTAGAATGTGGTTTAAATCTTAAATTCCACGAAATTTCAGAAGATATAAGTGGATTAAAACCGAATATAAATTTACCTCCATTTTGTTTACATTCGCTTTGTTGGCCAACAAGAGTAGAAGAGGTAGAGCGGCCCATAGGGCCGAGCTTAGGCTAACGCGGTAAGGTTGGGAGAATCCAGTATTAGATCGACGGAGATTTTATGAAATAAAATGAAGTTTTTACAGTTATCCGCAACAAATTATATGATGTAAATTTATTTTTTACCAACTCTGTTTAACATAAAGCAAATTTAATTATTTATTTAAACCTTTAATGCATAAGCATACCTCCCAGTCATACTAAACTTCCCAGTGGAAACATTTGTAATTTTATGAGAAACCAGGGGGTCTTATCAGTTTTTAACAAAGTTATTTTACATTACATTTCCAATAATTAACCCCCTGGAAAAAGCAAAATGACCAATGATTTGATTCCTTTCCTGGGACACTATGCATTAAAGGTTATAGATTTTAGTATATTCTACAAATAGATTTTTCTTTATTATTATGCAGTTAAAACATGATATTTGTCACTGTGACGAGCAAGGAAACTGGTCATTACAAACAGTTGACCTTTTATATACAGCATGATTTCTGTGCTTTCAAAGTTTATAATAAGTTTCTCTGTTGTACACTGCAGTGCTTTATTTTATTATGTACGATATTTATATAGGTTTGCTCTTTCATCAATATATAAAATTGCTGCTATCAACAGGAGGACCTTTTAAATAATCTAAAAATCAAATAAATATACAATTTACCACCTGTTAAATAATCAATCAATAAAAAAATATACATATTAAATTTCGAGCCTCTTTATGCATATATAATGAGATATTTTCAACAATCTCATTGCCCAGAGAAGTTTCTCTGGAAACATAGCCCAACATTTAAATCATTCAGGTCCATGACATGATAAATATATCATATCGTTATGAATTCCAATACTGGACTGACAAATGTGAATACTTTCCATTTAAAATTATTAAGTTATGTGAAAAAAATGTTACTCTCACAACCTAATATTCAGAGATATGAATCTGCATGGTATATACTATATATATGTATGTTAAAAATTGTTATCAGATAATCTTCAGTTTAAGTGACTAAAAAAAAAAAAAAAACTATAATTGGCTTACATATAAAAGAATCCAACATGTAGGGATATTCTAGAACTTTTATTTATGAAAAATCAACATTTTACATGTATTATGTGAGTATGGGTGTGTTGATGTGAGTGTATTGGTGTTGGTGTGTGAAACTGGTACTCAGGGGAATGCCTCCACATGAAGTAGTATGAAGTAAATCGGACAAAGCATTGGTAGGTTCTTAATATCTCACTATCAGACAGGTAATGCATCTTACTGTAATCACAAATTTTAACTGTGTATTTGCACACATAAACAGATATCTGTGAAAATACAAACAAGATTTAATGCGTCATTTCCCTCGATTGTCATCATTTAGTGGGTATGTTAAACTAATTAACACATTTGATGCATGGAATGATGTATGTAGTATTTGTTCAGCATGGCGGGGTTCCTGGCAGCAAGCCATTTGGAACTTTGATATCATGAAGTGGGTCAGTAAAGTAAAGACTTTTTTATGGTTCTTTTCGAGAAAACACATTTGGGTGTGCGATATTACCAATGTTCAAATTTTTTTTGCTAAACATGCATACAGCACTTGCACTGGGTGATAAACAAAACATTTTGGTGTGTCCACAAAGGTGTTTCTGTCGTATAATTTAATACACTGCTAAAAAATATTGAGATCATGTTTATTTTATAATCTCTTGATACACATGGTCCCTTGAACTCTCTTGGAGAAATTTTTACAGCAATAGACCTTTTTACAGTTTCATGAAAATGAGATTTTTAATTAAAATTAAAAACCATACTATGTTCAGAGCCTGCACAATTTATCTACAGACGTTTGATAATATCTGAGGTGGAGACAGGTGTTTACTTTGTTTCACAAAATTGTAAAGTGGTGTATTATAAAATTAAATTTAACTTAATCGTCAAACAGAGGAGTGTGGCATTAAATTTCTAATTAGCAACACCTGGTTTTAAATTGTGTTTAAAACAACAACCGGTTATTTTGCATACTTTAAGGGAAAAACTTGCATGCATTAAACTTTTGCAGTATGAAAAGTGCCGCAAAATCTTTGGATTTAACTTTCCCATTTGAAGCATTTTTAAAAATTTTGCGGGAAAAAACTTTGGCGGTTTGCAGTGTTTCAAATATTTCACGGATGTTATTTGGATGGAAAAATGAAAAGTCAATATTTCAACTAAACCTTCTTTATTTTGCATATATGTATATGGAAACATACAGATCATCTACTCATCACTGATCTCCCAGTCAGAGTCAGAGTCATTGTCTACTTGTCTTGTAAAAAAGAAAGACTTCACCAAAGTAATGAAGTTGGACTGAAAAGTTTATTTTTGATTGTTGTATATTAACTCACAAAATGCATGTTTGCGTATAATATATTATATATCTAGTTCAAAACCGATAATTTCTTTTCTTACTCGTGCCTCTGTAAATTTCAATTATTTGAATTTTTCTCTCTCGCTGGATTCAACTTTCGCGATCTGCCGTTCCGTCAAGATTTCATGGGAATAAACTTTTGCGTGTTTCACAGAAGAAAGTTTCACTAATTTTAGGCCAAAAATGCTGTGAAAGTTTCTTCCAGCGAAAGTGTCATGCCGCAAAATTTTCTTCCCTTAAAGTAATAAATGAATGCCAAGTTTTACTAATCGCTATCTCTACTACGCACTCACAGCTACTGTTTAGATTAAATATTACGAATGACACTTCTTCTATGTAGTTTACAAATATGATAACTCACCTTATTCTGTTCGTGCTTTAGTTTGGTCAAGTAGGCAAGATCTTCCATAGTTCATACTTTGATTGCAACATCACTATATCTGATTAGAAATTTCTGTATATTTGCATTCTTGTAATCTTGCATAAACAAAATCATTATTACTATATCAACCAACCAACACCAACTTTAAAGTGCATGCACTTATAACAGGTTCTTATAAACAATCAACATAACCTAATGAAAAATTAAAAACACTAAAATTTTGTCCAAAGTCCAAACATAGTTATCTACTAGAGGGAAGAACTAAAACCTATAAACAGGAAAGTATTTCTTTATATATACACTGATGTTTCTTTCTTTTTTTGTCATTTTTTGGAATTTGACATTAATCCACAAAACTTGCATTTTGAATGTTAAAAACATGTGTTTAAGTACAATCAAGCTTTTTAACTTTAACAATTACAATTAATTGCATGACTTAAGGACGAGGCAAATAAAAACACAAGTATTGGCGGAAAAGGGACATTCTAGGAGCACACCA
>JANTOQ010141595.1:0-15220 GCA_027564595.1 Bythotiara depressa | reverse complement strand
ACGTGTATTGCACGTCTTATGTTTCCTGCACGTGCGAACTGTCGCACATGCACTGAAATATTCCAGGAATGGCCTGCACAGTGTTCTTGCCATGTACCGTGCACACAGTGAACTTATCAGTCTTACACTTATATGTTTGTTTAGTGAGTCCTTTCTTGTGAATTTACTGTGACATGAAGTACATTGGAATTGTATGTCATCTGTATATTTATTTATATTAACATATAAATTATCAATTGTGTGTATGTCTGTGTGTGAATACATGACATTCATGATTTGTGAATATTTTTCACCCACACCAGTTCTATCCTTAACTGTATTATAAATCAAGTTCCCATAATTAATTAATTACTTATATCATAATTTATTTATTTTATTTTAATACAGGATAATATGTAAATTAGTGTTCTTAAAGTTACCCATATTGTTAGCAAGAAGTGCAATTCATTCAAGATGGGTACCCTAGGAGCGTAAGTATTATATATATGTTTATTATTATAGTAAACACATGAAAATAATGATAGGATAGGGGAAGATTCATGAAGGGAGATACACAGGCTGTTTTCTATCCCAAACCGATTATAATTTAGTTAATATATATATAAGTTGTTTTTTTAAGAAGTTTTAAACCGAAAGCTGAATTTTTCGTACCATGTGAAGCTGCTATTTACAGATACAAGCAGTATAATCCCTCTGAAAATTACCTTTCTGTATCTGTCCCTGAAAGAAAATTTAATATGCAGCTAAATAAATAGTTGTTGATTATTATATTGACTTAGTAATATATGTCAATGGTAGTCTTAAAAAGTATGTAAAGATTTCCATGTTAAGGTCACTTGTTTCCTTTTATGTACAATAAGAAAATGTGATAAATATCAGATTTCCAAACTTTTTTAAAAACCCAAACTTAAAATGCTAAAATATAGTATACTTAACCAATAATTATCATTAAAAAAAATTATAACATTTTCAGTTCATTTTACATGCTATAAAAAGCTCCAAGTCACATGTTATATATATAATATGTTAAATTTTAATTGAATACTGTTTCATTATGACTGCACTTACTATAAGAAAAATTGTGTGTCTGGATCTTTTTAGTTTTAAACATTTTTTTCAAGAGTTATTTGATAAATTGTTTTTGCATTTTAATTATATATATATGTTTTTCAGAAAATTTCTGATACAAATTATTTTCCTACCTACCTACCCAGACTGAAAATCCCTAGTCAGGTTACAAGAAATTTGCAGTTATTTTGTCTATGTATTGTATTATGGTAATGCAGGCACAAAAATTTGGTGCTACTGATTGTTTCATTTACGTGTTGTTTACACAAGTCTAAAACTGCGCAAACGATGAATTGTTTGCCTGCCTATATTGTAAGATGTTTACTTTAAGAAACTATATTAAAAAATTCTTGAAATGTAATTATTTTCGCAGGTATTAAAATAAGGCCTATATGCGAGGGAGAGTGGAGCGACGTTTTTAATTTTAGGAGGAGGTAAAATGTTTTTCATTCAGTTATTTCTGTAAGCAATCAGTTGTAATAAATGATGCTGTTTTAACACTAATATGAAAACTTTATTGAAAACTGAAAACTAAAACTATATTAAAAACTAAAACTTTCAATGCATAATTATTTGGAAATAATTTGCAATGTGGCGTTGAACATTAACTGAATGTAAGAAAAAACTTTTAACACTGGCTATATATAAAATTTACAGTTGGGGGATAGGGGAACTCCAGGTTTTAAAAATATTTGTCTGCTTTTCGAAGTTTGCAACCCAAATATATCACTCAGAGGTTAGCCAGGGGTTTTCAGCTACATATGCTTCTCTCTTTCCGAATATGCCACTCTGTTAATGAAGCAACGATCCTTACCTTTATTATATTTTTGGATTAGAAGAGAGAGAACGCTGGGAACTACTGGCTACTCAGAGGTAAATTCAGATACTCGATTGGGTTACAAGAAACAAAAATGTTTCTTTTTTGGTTTCTTTAACTTCCGCAATAGGATGAATATATTTCGATTTATCCGAGTGTTTCTGTTGTATGGTACTTGTTTTTTACTATTTCCCCAGGATTTAAGTAAAATGAAGCTATGTAAAATAAATAAGAAAATACCTACCCCATTTTCAAAAACGAGGAATTGATTATGCAATCGAGGTACGAATTTCTGGGATTTAAGTAAAATGCAGTTTAAAAGTATAAAGCAAATACAGAAGAAATTCGAATTTCTGATGTGGTCATGGGGAATTTCCTGTTTACGCAATTCATCTAAACTTTAAAATAGGGTTGAAATTCCTTCCTGCGCGATCTCCGTGGAATAAATATAAAATAATTGTGCAAACATTACATCATTTACCATAGCAAATCAAATTTTTGTGCCTGGTAAAGTCAATACTCAAAGTCAGGATAAATGTTTACATTTATTTGTCATATATTTATATATATATAGTTATTTATTTATTTGTTAAGGTGGCAGTTTTTATATTTGGAGTTGTTACTGGAGAACTCTTGGTCCTCCAAAATATATAGTAATTGTGACATTCCATGCCCAATTAGCCAAAATCAGAGACATTTCCATGGTGACCACCTTACATTTTTAGGAAATTTTCTCTAGTAATTAGTATCAATAAAATATGAAATTCCTCAAAATTTCAACTTCTAACTCCAAGTTGTTTGTGAACCTTTCAAATTCTTGTCCATTTTTGCTACCCCTCAATTTTGAAAAAAGGTGCTGTTTTTGAGTAACCATAATTCCGAAAATATTTGCAGCTAAAGTCTGAGTATTGGTATATTAGTACCATGCCAGCTAATATTTAAGAAAATAATAAACTCAGTTTTTGAACATTTACCAATTCTGCCATATTGGATTCTATAACATCAAAATATTGATAATTATAATTTTTTGTCACCATTTCTATAAAGGCCTCATTTATGGTATACTTAATATACTTATGCTTAAAACTGTTTCTTTTAAAGAATACTTGGTTTCGTACCACTCAAGGAAAAATCATGCACTGCCGAAGATGTATTTTTGAACACTGACTGTGTAACCCCCCCCCCCCCACACAGATAATTTTGGAATTTTGGCCTTACAATACTGGGCAAAAAGTCAAGCAGCCGGACAAAATGACTATTGTCCGATTGTTATTTTGATCCCTGTGGAGATATAATCTTTACCCAAACTTTGGATCAGTAGTAGGGGATTCTTATTAGAGCTAATTTAATAAATACACGCAACTACTCTTTTTAACATCAACAAACACAAACACCACTGTAAATAGTTCATTCATAAAAACAACTTCAGGATCATCACATATAACATGATAAATAAATTTTCTTGAGATAGACTAAGAGTGAATGGTAACCCTTTAATGAATAAAGTTCTTCTAAGAGAGTATTAATAAGCTTCTGAATATAACTCTTTTCTTTTTACAGCATTATTGGTATGTCGTTTCTGTGCGCCATTGGTATTCTTCTTGTGGTATTGGGCTGCGCTTTGGATGAATTTAAAACAGAAAGAGGGTAAGTTACCAATTTCTACATTGTACCAGAAAACCTGGTTTTAATACAAACTTGCAAAAGTTGCAATTTTAATTAGGTTATGGGAAGCTGGAAACAAGACATAAAACACGGAAGAGTCCAGTCCAGTCTTGTCTTTATTTTTGTACTTGTTTTATATTAATTCAATGCGACTACTCAAGCATGACACATCATCACCTGTAAATTAGTAGTACATAATAAAAATGTTACTTTTTTTAAAGTTAAAGTTTCATAATTATAGTGTACATATTCAAGGTGAATGTTTGCCGATCTGTCAATGGAGATTATGGAAAACAGGAAATGTCAAAATTAGAAGCTTACACTTTTGATTTTGTTAAAAAGTGTTTCTTTCACATGTTTACTAGATCAGGACTTTTACTGTTACAAGTATGAGTACAAAAATCCTGATGACCAAACATAAGTCTCCTGTTCGTAAAATATGAATACAATCCTTTAGCATCATGGAAAATTAACCAATTGATTTTGGCATTAATCACTGACACTATCACATACTAGATGAATGGGTGTGTTTAAAAATCTCTTAAAAATGTGGCAAAAATGATTATTTAACCATGTATGTATATGCGATGTGGCAAATAATGTACAATGAGTTCCCTTAATTTTTTTAATTTATAATATCGATGTAACTTTTATGTAATTGTAATTGTAATCATACATTACTGTATGTCTTCAATAAAAAATCAATAAATTCCAGATACCAGTATTAAATCTCCATTATTATTGTTTTTTGTAGATCCTGGTGGATTATGTTCAATTGTAAGTATATTTTGCAGAACCAGGAGTAGGAGTTGTGGGCCGCCTTTACTTGTTACTCATAAGAGTAGCATTCAAGTTGTCTATGAGTGTGATAATCCAGCTAACTTACGTACTTCAACCTGTGAAATTCATACAGTCTAATTAAATGCTGAAACATTTTACTACAACGATTTCCAAGTCAAGTAAGTTTCCTGAGAGCACAAAAGAACAGATTCATGTTAAGCTTTGATTCATAATCTCTTAAAATAATGTCAATAAAAATGCTGTAATTTCCTACTACTCAATTCTGCTTTAAAATACACCAACATAAGGGAAAAATACCAGTGATCTTTTCACCCTCCATCATTATAAATTAATATTATAATGTTTTACATGAAAAACTTTTAATTAAAAATCTGGGATGGAGAGCTAGAACATACGGTATTGAAAATGTTTATTTTTGAACCACCGTGGTCATAATAAAACACTGATTTGTTGTTTACTTCTTCTGTCTTTATAAAATTAGTTAATTAACTGGTAGTTTTACAAGTAATTTATGCTGAAAGTATGTGGAGAGTTTTTACTCAAAAAACTTGAAATGGTCTTCTTTACTGAATGTTTTTATATTTGCTAAGTAAATTGATGTATGGAATTTTATGTCTCTAAAGTATTGTAACTTTGGACATCTACGTCAAGATCCAAAACAATAACAATAACAAATGAATATGGCAGAATTATAATATAATGCAGAAAGATCTGTGGCTTTTAACGCTTGCAAGAAAATACCAATCTCTATTTTTAAAACTCATAAATTTCTTACATGTTTAAGATTCCTGATTTAAAATGTTTCGGATATTTTAGCAGTGGTAGGGTGGATTGTTAAAAGAATCCCCCTGGCACTGGACAGGAAACAAATTATTTTTTAAGGATTGCCGAACATGATCATGTTAGACCAATCTTCAAATATTATCAGAGCTGTTCTAAGGAAAATAGGTGTTCTTAACTACCAGGAAGTACATTCTTGAATCAAATGAAAAGAAAAAATAAGGTTTTCTTAGAGCAACTCTTTTTCCCATGAAGTGTTTCCCAGGAAGAGTGGCTATTTTTCTTAGAACACCTTTTTTCTAGGAAATGATGAGGTGGTTTCTCATATAACAGTTCATTTTGTCAAGAAGTCAGAAAATTAACAACTCATTGAACAGCTCAGCTTTACAGGAAAATGACAAGTTTTTCTTTGAACAGCTCAATTTACCAGGAAAGGAAAACCTGTACTTCAAAACAGCTCATTTTACAAAATTCATTATTTCTCAAGAACAGCTCTATTTGCCATAACTGACATACCTCTAGAACACCTGTTTCCTAGAACACCTCCATTTACTGCTGTTGAATTATTTTCTAATTTTATAAACAGAAACATTAGAAATCCACCAATCCAAAATTTTTGGCTACAGACCACCTGAAAATCTTTTCTCTAGTTGAAATAGAGAATGTTTTATGACATTAACTTTGATTTACAGCATCATCAATGTTTCTATTTTGTTTTGTTTATATTTGTTTGCAGTGTTCTTCTATATTTTGGCACCAGTTCCATCACTAATTGTACGGAGAGTGGGAAGTGATTTTTCGTCATTCTCAGGAACCTCCAAGTAAGCTGTTAATTATTTTGCATATTTTCTAAAAAAAATTGCCATGTTTAATATAAATGAAACAGGTAAAACAGTGAGTTTTAAAAACCAGCAGTAGCTTTTCAGTTTATTACCATATGGTGAATGATAATTGGTGATAAAATGATAATAAACTGAAAAACTTCATGTTGTTTTTTAAAACGCACTGTTTTATCTGTTTTATTAATATTTGCAAGTTATTAGTTAGAAACTTTTAAAAGTATAATGTTTTTGGATGATAAGGCATTTATATAATTCATTTTTATTTATGCTCTCTTGTGTCAACACTTTTTGTTGTGTTTCCTGACTCACATCTAAATCTGGTTCCCATCATCTGGTATGTTTTGCCATTGAGTTTCCTGAGGAAATCTATACAGGGTGCAACAAAAAAAATTGAGGGTAGTATGTTTACGTACAACTTTTAAATGCCTAATGTACGTAGTACAAACAGTTAAAAATAATACATTGTATGTACATCATCTACATTCCAATGTTTATGCCTGTCAATAAGCTCCCCTCGTCTTAAAAACAGAATGAATACTAGGTTACAAACTTTCTTAAAACTACTTCTCTTTTCTTGCATAGTGTGAACAAACAATCTCATTTCCAGGATATTATTTATTTGTTGATATATATTCCTTTCGCAATCAAATCATGATTTATCTTCTTTAGCTACTCCAAAACAACATATAAAAGAGTCAATATTTTATGTGCCTCATGTTCATGAGAACAACAACCTCTGTAGGTAATTTGTTTTGGTAATTAAGATTGAAATCACGCAAAAGGAACATGTTATCAAGCCTTGTTTTGACAAAATCATCATTACTAAAGTCTGATTTCTGGTGAAATACACCAACATGTCCGCCACTTTTTTATAACTGACCTATCCATGCAGGAATATCCGTACTGGAAATCCACCACTGCTTATTTTGTTTGTTACTATTTAGAAGAAAAAACACCACAAAAGAAGTCTTAAATGCTATCTAGACTATTCTGTAGAATTGTAGTAAAGAAAATAAAGATTTTCAGAATAAAACAAAGATGGACAACCAGATCTAAGAGAGAATAAAAGTTTTTGTGTACAAACGAAGATCCGAGTGGCATAAGTCAAATTTTCCGGACCTTAAGTCCCGTACACACTGATACAATTTATGCCATACGTCTTCATACAATTTGAAAACAAGTTTAGTACGTTTACTGCAAATATATTTGGACAAGCATACGTACGTACACATATTTGTTGCACCCTGCTATAAATCCTTAAACTTTTGTTCTAACGGAAAGCAAATAAGAAGGCACACATCCAGCTGTTCCTACCTTCAGGTTCTAAAACTCACTTGTGTTGATGTTGTATTATTCTTGCTGAACTTGCTGTGTACTTTTCTTTTTAGCTTAGTTGTTGAGTTGGCCTTATTTTTCACATCAGGAATTGTGGTTTCTGCATTTGGTAAGATACTATTATTATTCATCAAGTTGTTGATTTTATTTTTTTTCTGGGGCTCTCAGTCCTTTTATTAGATAGACAATACTCCTGGGAGGAGACTTTTGGTAAATTGATTCCATTAACCTTGGTTATAGGAGGGTCATGTCACAATGAAATGTATAGGGGTTTCTCATCACTAGATGCTCTTTTAGTGGAGTTTGTTAAGAAGGGCATCCCAGTCTTTCTATCTAGTCATCTTCCAGTAACTTCCAAAATATATGAAGGTCTTATGCTGACATGCAAAATTGACAATAAAGGTACAACAACAGATGGGATATTAAGATCTTCACCATCACATAACCTGTCATTATTTATTTGAGCTTACATACAATTTCTAAATGAAGTTCCAGTTACTGTATGTGAAATGGAATGAAAATCTGCAGTACAGCAATATACCATCCCAAAAAATGATTTTCCAACCCTTGCATATCAGTATATTCTTGCAGTAAATAAGGGCACAATTTTACATTCTGAAATCCACTAATTGAGAGTATATTTTAACTTAAAACTATCCACTTCAAGTCTTCTGGTATATTAGATGGCATCAGAGACTGTTTCTCGTCACTCACATATAGTGGCAAAAACTGCTTCTTTGATATTTTCGATATTCATTTTAGCAATACCCCATCAATTGATCTGTATAGTATACCTTTGTTATCCTCTTACTTCTCTGTGATGGTACACGTATAACAAAGATATTGTTCCCATTTTCATCCTCTCCCTCACTTTCCGATGACATGTACTCCAAGTCTTTTGTATGAGTCTTTTTTGTCATTATCAGCAATGACTTTGAGTCTTCTATGCATAAAAAACAGTTTTTACAGTTGTCCTTGTGCAGAATTCTTTAGTAGAATCTGAAGTGAATGTTCTCTATGTTTTAAAACAAAATTGGAGCCAGGTTACAGGACCGAGTCATGTGGAAGAAATCAGAGTGTAATATGTTTGGGTCGGATGTTTGATGAAAATGAACTGAACTTTTATTTGCGTGGAAATCTGGTGAGTGCCGAGCCTGTTTCTTCTAGATAGTGACCTTCATTTTTATTGCAACAGAAAAGGTGGCACAATATTATTTTATATCTGAATTTCCTAGACCTACCTCGTACAAGAATGTAAACATATTATAATACTATTCCTTACATCTGATCTGTTTAAGTTCAGTGTGGATCTGTTTGTGCGCCATAAATAAAAGTCTATAAATCTCCAGGGCAGCAAATATTCTGATTAGCAATAATAAAATAAAACCAGAAATATAAGCATGTGATTAAAATATAAAAGTATGAAATCTGCAACTAACTAACTCTATATATAGGGAACATATATGAGTATATACAACTTGATAATTACATTAATCCTATATAGTTAAGAGCACCCAGTAGTACCACCTTCTAAAACAAGGTTTATGATGAAACTTTTCTTGTATTTCTGTTTAGGTTTACCTATTGTGATGGCACGTGCTAATATAGTAAGTACATATAATTAAAATTTATATTTTCCTTTGAGTATACACAAAAAAACAAAAGGTTCTTGAGTGTTATGCATATCATGTGATCTCTTGTTTTGAAATACAACGTAAGGTGTTTCTTCTCAGTGTTGATTCAAATAGTTGAAGCATTAAAATCATTATTTAGTTAATATAAGGTCTTGTGAAGGTGCAGGTTTTAGTAGTGATGTAAAACTTAACACTATTGAATTAAAGCTACTTAGTTAAAACTTCCTGACACCTACTTAATCATGGTAAAACGTCAATGAGCAGCATGGTGGAGATACTCAGAAATGCTGTAATAAAAAAGTATTATATTATCTCTCTTCCTGAAAATATGCATTACATTTAAACATTTCAGCAAAGAGGGGCTTTTCCCTTAGAAATTAAGAGGGGGCAGCATCAGAAGGTCAGACCCTTTTTAGGGATAGATTAATGCCTGGGTGTGATAGAAATATCCCTAAGTGTCTCCTCCAACGAGGAGAATTCTGTGTTCTTGTTGGTGAGGTTTATCTATTTTGTTTTACTTTCTTAGATCAAATATGGTGCGATGGCACTCGTGATGACTGGCAACTTGTTTATATTTTTAACTATAATGGCATTCTTCATAGTATTTGATGATTCAGATAATGACTTTGGGTTCTGATCCTAAAATTGCCTATAAATAAATGTCTGAAAAATGACTGGTTTTCACAGAGTAGAAAAAAGGAAGTTGAATATTTTCATGACCACTATTTAAGTGAAGAGTTATTTACTTAATGAAAATTTGTTATAACTCCAGAAAATATTGCTGAAATCTCATTAATATGTGCATTGAATTATTGTTATTATTAATTTGCAGTTTTCCGTTAGTCAGAAATTTAAAAAAATCTGATTTAGAAACCATTTTAACTTTTTTGTGAAGACAAGAAAAATGAAAATCAGGATTTATTTGTCAACAGAAAATGTGAGAATTGGGAATATTTATACTTTTTAAAGCCTGCAAATATTCTCCAATTAAATTTTCTTTTACCAGCAACTTCATGATTTATTTGTCAACACTGTTTAGAACCATATATATTGTTTTCATCGTGACATGCCGAAGTATTTTATTATTTGTGACCAATAGCAACATAGAAATTTAAAAAAAAAAGTGCCCTCCTTTTACATTTAATGTAGATTTGAATACCAACCATCTCGCATGGCAAAATATTTATTTCTTAGTATTTTCTATTTTTAAATACTTCCAAACCGGACAGAGAAGTACATGAAAGCTTTAACCCAATAATTTACTAGCTACATACCAATAAGCCATGGATTACCGAACAGTGAAAAGCACACACAAATGACAACAATGAGTGCTATTATTTTGCTTGTCTTTTTTCATATATCTACAATCTTGGTACTTAATTATGGGACTTTTGACGTTTTATGCTGATTCGTGTTTTAGCACCTATCACGTGTCTTGCACGAGATTGGGGTTAAGTGTTGGTGTGAAACCATGTAAGATCACACATGCCACTGTGATTTATTGAAAAACATTGTCGTCATTTTACTGTTCCACACATTTTATGATGTCATGAAGGCCTCAAATGGACCAATTGGGGGGATATCGAGACCACTGCCCTTGTCCAACCATGCTTCATAGTCATGGTCACTTTTCTACCTACCAAACTATACTTAAATTCCTAAGCCTTAAGTCATTGGTAAACTGTCAAAGTTTAATTCTTTCTCTAGTATTATCAATAAATACTTTCAAAACACCTGTGAAATTTGCTTTTTGAATTTTATGACCAGCATTGTAACTTCAAGTGACACGAAGTTCACAATGTCATCAAGTGACACGAGGTTCACAATGTCACAACTTTCCCTACCCTTTTACATGTACTTAATTTGGCAATTTAACAAAACAAATAATAAAAACATAACAGGTCACTTCATATACAAAGTTCTGCTATGGAAAAGTGCAGAGTGACCAGAAAAACAAAGATTACATAAAATATTTTGTTTCCCATGATTTTACTTAAAATAATTAGTCATAATTTAGACATTCACAAATCTCCACGACAGAGCAGGCAGGAATAACAGCTAAGGAGACAGAACCTTTGCCAAGTTGGTCAGAAAGAACTTAGTGTTTTCTTAGTCTGAGAGCTTTTAAGTACAAAAATGTGAGAAACCTCTCTAAAGTAAAGTCATAATAGCACTATGTTACATTGTCCATAGATATTATGACCAAGATTGTAGATCAGTTACTGCAACACAATCCAATTACATTATTAATGAGAATCTGGTAATAATTTTAGGTGATATAATTATTTCTTTGAAAGAAACGTTTGTACTTTAAATATTTTTACACAATTCTTGGTGTAGGTCAAATTCTACTATAACAACATAAGCTTTCCAGTCAGATTAATCATGAAATCTGTATATAATGGTCACCTGCAGGACCTACAAATTATTACAAAGAGTAATGTTCATAATGGGCACACCTCTGGAGTAAAGGTAACTCCTTTATTGAGGTAACCTTGTAGCAGTTGTAACGTTAACATTTTGTGTGGCATTCAGGGAGCAATAAAACATGTTTACTGTTTATCAGCTTATTTAAGTTATATAATATGTTATATAATGTTAACATATATTGATTATGCCACTTGCAAATTTAAGAAGACTTTGACTGTGGATGGGATATTTTTAAAGGCATCTCAGTGTTTAGAATTATAAAACATTCATATTTGTAGTGTGTATAAAATTCTTCTTTCTGGATTATTTTTCCACAACAGATCTAGATTTTTTTTTTTAAACCGAAAAAAGGTTGGTGACGCTTAATGTCAAATAAAGTCTAATGATAAAATAGTGCTCTTATTTAAATTTTTGTCGTGACAGGTTATATACAATGTTTTATGTTACAAAGGCCACTGTTTCAAAGTTGCATTGAAGAAAAGTGGTTTATTTATCTTGTTTATGAATGAAGTTATTTACGTTCAAAAGTGTTTTAATGTTTTTTTGTATTGCATTTTTATTTACTGAAGAATTAACTGGAAATAACTTTTAATAGCATCTATGAGGAAGAGTAATATTATACATAAATGGAGATTTTGTTTTCACAGTCCGTGGCTGGCAGTTATTTTTCAGGCTTTTAACAGTGTTTCCTAATGTGTGACCCTGTAAATCTACTTTGCTTCATGCGGAAGTACAAGGATGAAAAATAAATTAACGATGGAACAAATAAACGAGTGCTCTAAGTATGTATTTTAAACTTTAAAGCCACACGTCTTCATATTCTTACTTATTGTTGCTTGAATTGCAACATTCACTTAGTACACATTAGCTATTTTCCTAAGTAATACTGTGGCCAGGATTTTGATAGTTTCAAAATGTTAGTTTAGATATTATGAATATTTTAGGAAGAGAACAATATTACTGATATCAAAATAATTGATACATACTCCTATTACCCTGCTGAGCATTATAATATGATGGAGAATAGATATTAGGATATAGGCAAGCATAGATACAAGGATATGGGCATGTTTATTTGTCTTAATTTTTATCAATTGTTTTTATGAAATTCCAGATTTGTTAATTAATGTTCTCCAATTATAAATCTTGTTTCATAGTATGAAACAAAATTCAAAATAGCAAGAATTACTGTATGAATGTTGTTTATGTTATATTTCTATCTGTGTTTTGTATTCTTATATTTTTTCTTCTTTAAATAAAATCACTGATATTAATAAATTTGTTTGCCTAAACTGAACTGACATGGATTCCAGTGAAAATCCAGCAAAGTACAAAAATAACAAGGAACATCTGACAAAACCGTAGTGGTTGCAAATCAAGAAAATTTACACTAGCTAAAGTACTATTTTTAAGCAAGGTAAAAGGGTAAAAGGGTGCCTTCAAGTAAAATAGTTTGAAATGTTTGGTTCTTATGAGTTTAAATGAATTTGATATTTTTTATTTTAATTCATAATTGTGATGTCAGGAACCTGAATGATTTAACCATTGTTTTCTTTTGAGATTCATTATTGCACAGTGAGAATGTTTAAAAATCTTGTTTATATTTGAATAGAGGGGGATGAAAATTTAATTACTTCACAACTTCATGGGAAAGGTTTTGTTGGCACAAAAGTTACAGTACCGTGCAGAAAACACTTTTTTTATGTGTAAGTGATAAGCCTGATTGATGTAAATATCTCTTGAAACGTATCCGTGTATATCATTCAGGTCCATGACATGATAAATATTACATTATGTTATATTATATTACAAATACCAATATTTTCCATTTTCATAATAATGTTTATTAGATGTCAACAACGTTTCTGGGTAGGTTACAGACCTATTTTCACTTGGAACTTTTTCTCTGGGAAAAGATTTCTGCCACCCACATGCACTTTTTATTTTTCAGTGAAAAGAAAGTATTGAGAGTAAAATTGATAAGATAAACCTTTTTGTATCAATGTTTCCAAATAATAATAAATTATATTTCTTTTTTCAAAAAGTTTGATTTTTAAACCCAATAGACACACTCTTTTCAGTCCTATGTGAGAAACAATAGACACACTCTTGCCAGTCCTATGTGAGAATGAGAAGAGAATAATTGAAGTGGAAACTTTGGAAAACTATTTGGATTAACTTTCAAAACTTCCATAGAGACAAGAAATTAAGGCATTAGAGAACATTTAAGCCACACATAGAAGGAAAGTTAAAAAAGCTGGACTCTGGACCCTGAACAGCTGGACTATTGTAATAATATTATCATTGTATATTATACAAATTCCAGATGAGAATCACTATTGTAAATATGTATATAAGTATTTTTATTTGCATATTTTCTTTGTCTAGCCTTACCATTTCTATAAATATACTTTATGGATTATTGGTTGATAGACGCAAAAAGGTTATGAATTTTTTATGTCAATAAAAACAACAATGTTTCACAATTAGACAACGATTCTAAAAAAATGGTTTAACTTTACTGAAAAAGAAGACGATTTTGACAGCCAGAGTGAAAACCTTGATCATGCTTTTCTTACCCTAATACATAAAATGCATTTTGGGTAAAGTTAATTGCTTCATCCTATCGAAAGTTATGAACCCTCTCACGTTTTAGACGCTTAATTGTAATTGTAAATACGTACCATAAAAAATATGACAGTACCAAATTTAGATAAAATGTGTCACATGGAAACACTGACAGAGTGTCATCACTATAAAAATTATTGCAGCCCAGCCCAAAATGATTTAAATGATTTTAAACAAGAAAATGTATAAATGTATGTAGGTCCAGTTTTCTATGGTCCAGACACCCAAGAGTCCAGAGTCCAGGTTTTCAAATTTGTTAAAATTGAATTCTTATATTCTTACTACAATAAATTTTTTTTCTCTGAACTATTTATGTACTCACTTAAAATAATTATTCTTAATATTTAGCCTAATTATTTTTGTTGATTATGTAAATTGTATAATGCTCACCTGTAAATTATGTTTATTTAAAAAAATAATTTGTGGAATGTCTGTTCATGATTTGACCCTGCTCATTAATTACCAGATTTTAATTTTGTTTTTGATTTGTATGAAACATGAATTGATAAAGTATATATAGATGCAGTGTAATGTGTCTTTTAACCAATGTATATAATAATTCAGAGAACCACGGTCACAGAGAAAGCATTAGCTCTCCTATCTTTCATATGTACCAACTGATTTAAAAAAAGTAAACATTGATAGGTAAACTACAAGTGTATGAAAAGTGAAAATATTTTTTGCCTTGAATTAGCTAGATATACATTTTTATGCTATTATGCTGATGTTTTATAAAAAACGTTGGTACTTTCTGCTTATTAGTCCTTTATTCTTTGCTTCCTGTTCTTTTATATTTTGCTGACTCCATTTTTACATGTATTTCCTTTTCTCTTTTGTTAATCCTATTAAGCCTGGGGGGGGGGGGTCATTTTTGCCCGCGGAAAATTAAAACTTTAATAACCTTTGATCGCATACAGTTATTAACTTGAAATTTTGTGACTTTTCTCTATAAGAAGCAAAATGGCGCAAAATTTTTTTCCAAAAATTCCACCTGTAATTCCAAAACATATTTACTAAAAATATGATTAAAAACCAAAATTCTCCCTAAGGCTTTATTTTGTATTTTTAACAATAGAGGGACTGATTATAACATCAGGGTGGCACAAATCCAAATTTGTTTGCGTTCGTCGAACAAACACTTCTGCACGGACGTCTGTTAATCTGCCTGCGTTCGTGGAAATATTTGTTACTATAGGCCAAGCTTAGACAAGACTAATGTT
>JANTOQ010141484.1:0-15225 GCA_027564595.1 Bythotiara depressa | reverse complement strand
GAATTGAATATTGCAAGAAATGGTCTCATCCGCGGGTTTTAATAAAAATAAGGTCAACTCGATTAACCGAACCACCGTGTATTTTCGACGGTCATTTTTTAACAAATGGAAAATAGAACGGAGAACCGAGTATTACGCGTTGTCTACCGTATTTGTACCTTCATTGTATTCGTAACACCACGATTGAATTACGTGTGTTTTTATTAAATAGATATTTTAACCCTGTTATGCCTGCACACACATCCTATCGTAAATTTCCTAATAAGGGTTACCCTTATAATATTAATAGTAATGATATTATGAAAAATCAGGGGGACTTATCAACTAGTACCAACTTTTATTTTTCATTTATTTCCAATTAATAACACCCCTGAAGAAAGCAAAACAGCAAAGACATATATAGATTTGAACAATTTCCGGGTACACCAGGAACTGTAGGGTTTTAACATGCCTGAGCATTTCTGTAATCTGATATCTTAAAGATGCCCATAAAATCTTTGGATTTTATCTTTCGCATAACGAAGCTGACGGCTTAATAATAAGGACGCTTTGAAGATTGAAAGAAAGAAATAGAGGGAAAGGGTAAGTAAGAGATGAAACCTCCAGTAATAATAATAATTATATTAAATTTTTGGTTTTTATAAAATATATAAATATATATGAGGTAAAATATAAATGAAAACGCAAGGTATAAAACTTGTTGATACTTTATTTGTACACTAAACAAAATATTAAAATACACACAAAAAGCTTTTCGTATACACTCGTCAGTTGTGTGTATAAGTGAATGGTGAATGATGATAAAATCTTTAAAGTGAATCATCGTAGATAAATAGAGCAATTATTCCACCCCCTTCGAAGCCGTGCTGACCTCAGCAGAGGAATTTCTTCCAGGGCTGGCCTTGCTATCTATGCAATAAAATAAGATACTGTTGTTAGCTTGTTTTAGGGTGCGCGCGCATGGCTAAAGTTGTACAGAAAATAATCATAACAAGCAGATTCCAGTCGGAAGCTAAAAAAGCTAAGTACAAAGAGAAGAAAATATTTTTCTTCGTGGTAGAACTGGGAGCGAAGCTTAGTGAACGATTTATTTCGCTAAGTTTGAAAAAACGCGGAACAGGTTATTTATGCGTTTTTTATCCGATCAGAAAAGTTTTAATTGATTCTAGTAGAGACCTGTTCTTCTTCTTCTTCTTCTTAGAAAGTTATTGTTGTGCGCATGTGTTTACTAATGAAAACTGCTGCTGCTGACGAAGCAAAGTTTTACTTATGTAAAAGGATTATCTTTAAAGTTGATGCCGTTGCTATGGTGATATATGTAAACTCATAGCATAGCAACGGCATCAACTTTAAAGATTTTATCATCATTCACGATTAAAATTAAACTTCAGATTTTTATGAGATTCAAGAAAGGTGTATTGATGCTTTGGAATTATTAAAATTTTCCAAAAAGCATTCCATTGAAATGCGTTCTGTGATTTTGCAATGCGTTCACTTGCGTTAGACATTTTCTTTTTATAGACACGTTGTCTATCAAAATGTTTCTCAACTTATTGTCATTTCCTCTTTGTGAAAGAAATTGCACAAAAAGGTTAAATACAGAAACACTTTATTAAATTCTTTTCATAGAAAGCAACGAGTGGTCTAAGTATAGCAGTCGACCTGACGAGTGGTGAATAAATTGCTTTGCTTGCTTGAGAAAGAAGTGACAGAAGAATGAAGAGTTGTATTCTGATATGCATGATCCTTATTATGTGCAGGTGCAATGCTAAGGTAACAGTTTATTGGTTCTCTTCATTCTCGTTTTGTTTATTTACTCTTACATATTTAAAATATTTGAGAAAATTACATAACATATGTACTTGTTGTGAATTGATAAAACATTTCGCATATGTTTGTGTCGATATATATATGTTTATTTTATTTGTTTATCTATTTATATTCACTACTGATATTTATTATTATTTATATTTACTGGTGTTTATTCATATTTACTTGTATTTATTTAAATTTATTTATACTTTCTATATATTTATATTTTTTATATGTAATTGTTTTTATTTATATTTTATATGCAATTGTGTGGTCTCAGCAGTAATTTCCAATAATCTCTCGCATTTAGACTTTGACAGAACAAAAACGGAAAGATCAAGCAAGTAAGTGTATTGTTGTTATTTATTTAAAGTATGTAAGTAAACTATTTGGTATTTGTTTTCTTTAGGTTATTTAGACTTTACGTTCCCACGTTGTCTGGCATTTCATTGAATCCAAATATCTGAATAACCTTGATTTAGTGTACCCAGTAGTTGTTTCCGGGGGCAGGAACCGCGGAGCGTAATTTCGATTGGGAGAGGCTTAAGTTAAGTGACTCCCGGAAGGCCCCTTGGTGGGAATACCTTTTGATTCTAGGGTCATCCAGATACTCGGAAAACGCTATTTCAGGAAATAAACAAAAAACTAATCTAGTTTGATTAACAATAGAAAATGGTTTATTATCTGTATAAAAACAACGTAGAAGTAGTACATAAAGAACAGATTATTTAGTACAATCCCCAATAGTGAGCAGAAAATCATCTGGTAACTACCAAACATATTTTTCTTGCACCTAAAAGCGAGAAAAATACAACACAATGCTTTTACTTTTTAGCTAACTAAAAACTAAGGAGAAAATGGTCAAGTCCATAAATTGTGAGAAAAATACGCAAAACAAATTTGCGTACAAAAATGAAAGTCTGTCAAATAAATGGAAATACTCAGGATGTCTTTGTCATAAAACATTTATTTCAAGTTTACAAATAAATACAAGGTATTTAATATTTTAAAATCAGTAATACACTACAGAAATGTTAAATACCGTATTTTCTTGAATAGAAGCCGCCCTCGAATAAAAGCCACAAAAAAAATTCCAAAAATAGTTGCCGCCCTTGAATAGAAGTTGCATTTTTAACTCTTGCATAAAAAATAAAACTCCAATATATATCAGGTTTAAACGACATGTACTTCATACTCTTCTATTATGTTATCTGTTAAATCTTCTACGTTATCAAGCTGATATATATCACATTCAACATCGACAGAATAGTCGAATAGAAGCCGCCCTACGATAATAAAACACTTTTTTCATCGAAATAATTCGAAAAAGTCCTGACAGGTTATCAATGCAATGGCTTCAAAAAATAAATAGAAACCGCCCTGGAATAAAAGCCGCAAAAAAAATTCGTGAAAGTGTCTTTGACGATTTTCGTTACAGACAAATGCATTTGCAATATCCACTAGTATGACATCAGTACGAACTTTATTTGTGCTTAAAATGGTGATACTATTGAAACGCTCTTGCATCATTCTTGCCGTACAAAAAATATTCAACAAAATTATTGCCAACCGAAATTATTAGCCACCGGCCCGCGGTCCCTGGGTTGCTTGTTTTGGGCTTGTTTATATAAAACATAAAAGATGTTTCGTTGTTTTCTCGTAATATAGTTAATATGATACAATAGTTAGTCTATAGCAGTTGTTCAGCAAGAAATTTGTTCACTGATTATTTTCTGTTATAGAATAGTATTAGAGTCCACACCATCTGACTGATCTAAGGAGTGATGTCAACAAGAATTGCATTTTCCGCCTGTAGCGTGTTTTGTTTTTCCAATTTTACAATGCGCATATATTTTCCAAAAATATTTCTTAAAGTTAACACTTTTGAGAAAGAATTTATTTTGTTATTTTTAGATGAAAAAATCCCTTGCAATAAAGAATACTTTGTGAAGAACTACGTTAATGGCAGTGAGTACCATATTGTTCGTTCTTTCGTGTGTTTGTTATACTTGATAAGCAACGATTGATGCCAAAACACAATGTCAAGAGCTATCTAGTCCTCCCGCGGTTATGTGATACCATTAAGCTGTTTGTTGTTTCATATTCCGACTATTATAGAATAGATTACAGGACATCTTCTGAACGATTTTTCTTGTCAGTGATGAAGGAGACTTGTCGGTCGCTTTTTTTTAAAGGCACTGATTACACCAAGTTTTACTTTTCCGAAAAGAGAATTAAGCAAGAAACGCCAGAAGTTCACTTTCTATTTTACGGTTGTAGCCTGCTCCTTCGTTGTTACAAACCAAGACCATAATCTCGCGTTGTCGTTGTTTCATACAACATGAACAAAACTGTAAACACAGTTTCATGGAATATATTAGCGTTTATCAGTCCAATATTAGAACTCCTAATGATATGATATATTTACATGTCATGATCCTGAATGATTTAAACGTTGGGCAACGTTTCAAGAGATCTCATCACGGGTAGTGAGATTGCTAAGAAATCCCGTTTATATACGAATTGTAGTATATGGAAAGAGATTTCGAGAGGAATGATAATGTTAAGTATCTATAAACGACAAAATGTAATTTGTTTTCTTGCAGGCAGTGTCTTTATTTTAATCTCTATTAAACGGGGAAGTTTCTCAAATTATTTCTGAAGAAAAATGGTGATGAAAAGGGATACAAATTTCCCAGTAAATTTCCTATATGAAATTAAATAATTTCCTGCTGAAAAGACAACAACATTGTACCAAAGATATTTAAGAACGAAGCTGGATGTGCAACCTATTGTTTTCCGGTCGTACTAACCGCGTTGGGATTATTATTCTAAATTTCTAGCCCCTATTCAAAAGAAAACAATAAGACGTCGTTAGAATATTCTGTTATAAAATGCCGTGTCTAGATTGTTCATATCATTTTCACAAGAGGACCGTAAGACAAGTGAGGCAATTCAGCATGACAACCCCATTAGAAAAACTAAAATTTTGGCTGCTTTGTAACCAAATGAATGCAAAACGTTTACCATGAACGCACTTAAAACAACCTGTATGTAAATACTCCAACTTTATTTACACCCACAAATTTTATGTAAACACAGAAAAATTTCCTTCCTAGTAATTTCTAAGGTATAAGCCATCACTTATAAAGATTCTCAAAAGTGACGTTTTTAATATTTCTATTAATCGTGTGCCTTCCACGCATTCTGAATTGTTTTATTCTTACTTCACGTTGAAAAACAAATCTTTTAACTGTTGCATTCCGGTTTTGTCTTTCAGTAAAGATAGGGTTTTAAGTTTTTAAATTCAAATACCATAGGTGTTGTGAAACGACGTCATTTTGTCGACTTATATATCGGAGTTCATTGATCGAAAATTCAGAATTTGGCGGCAACGCGCATAGCTTCAAAGTGAATGGCGGTCTCTTTCATCCAGAACAATAAGTTGCACATCCAGCTTCGCTCTTAAATATATTTGATTGTACGTACTCTGATAGCATTTGTACACACGTTGATAGCACTGTACGCACATTGATAGCACTGTACGCACAGGAAAATCATTGAGAAATGTCAGAGTTTCAGTATTTCAAAATTGGGAGAAATGTCCTGCTTTTTCGCCTTGCATCTTGATAGCAATATAACTTTTTGTGTATACAACTATTTAATCCTTCCAGAAGTATCTAATGTAAATATCATGTTGTTACCAAGCCAGTTTTGGGAAAGGCCAGAAATTTAAGCTCATTTTGTCCTACGGTTTAAACGTTATCACGAAAACATGTTACACAATGTTACTCTACCTGGGATAAAGAGGGTTAACCAGAAACATGTTGTACTTTATGAATGCGGAATTCTATTCTAAAAATAGACTTCACTTACAAATAATCAACAGGAATTAGGAAACAGGAAACAAACAGGAAAAATCGAGACACGCAATATGTAGTTTTTTATGATGTAATAAGTAATAGTTCGAGAAATATAATTGTCAAAAATACTGAATGGGGTTCCCCAACTTCGACATTGGCGTTTAACTGGCGCTTACCGTTTCCAGGTAAAATTGACTAAGCGTTACATAATATCACGTGTTGTTCTATATCACATGTTAGTCTGTATCAATAATAATGAATTTTTAGATCGTTCATTTACTCAAGATACCATGAATTCAATTTCTAAAGCGTGCCAAAATGAAAACATGGCTTGTGCAACAGTCCATAAACTCGTTATTATGTACGCACAGAGCAAGATAACAATGAAGTATTATTTCTACGGAGTGGTATCTATGAAATATTTGACGTCACCAAATGTCGAAGGTTAGTACGTATTTTTTTTACAGATGCTTCTATCTCATATAGAATATTTTACTGATGTTCTTGTCTTGAACCAAAATTAAAGGACAAGTACCCTAATTTCGGAACCTTAAAAATCTAAAGAGTTTTTTTCATATATGTCTTGGTTACCAGACATATTAAAAATCAAGATTCTGTTCATGAAAAGTATTCGAAAGCAACCAACAGAGGTATTCTAGGAAACAGGTATTCTAGAGTAAACATGTATTCTAGAGATGTGTTAATCATGGCTAATAGAACTGTTTTCTAGAGAATTGTTGAATTTGGCTTTCCTGGCAAAAATGAGCTTTTCTAAAGACCAAATTCCCCTTTCATGGAGAAATCCAGGTTTTCCTTTGCTGATACATTGAACTTTTCTATGAATTGTTAATTTTCTGATTTCCTGGCAAATGAACTGTTCTAAGGGAAATCACCAAAAGAGACGTTCTAAGAAAAGTACCCACTTTTCCTGGGTGGGAAAGAAGAAGTGTTCTAAGAGAAATAGGAGCGCTTCCTGGGGAAAAGCGGTATTCTAAGTAAAAATCAACTCTTCTCTTCGTTTGATCAAGAACGTATTTCCTGACAGTTAAGAACACATGTTTCCTTAGAACAGCTCCGCTGGCTGCTTCTCAACATTTCTTCATAAGTTCTTCATATTTACCAAACTGACAACAGAGTGTAAACAATTCAATCTGATATCCGGAATTGCTACAAGAGTTGTTTGTTTGTAAAACTGGTTTATGTAAGCAGTCTGTAGAAGATTCTTCCATTTTCGTAATGTAAAATTGATCTAATATAGAAATATAGAGGCGGCTTTTGGCCATAGGACCAGTTTTATATCAGGTTTTTTCTGACGATGGTGAGTGAGCATATTGCTTATAGCAGAGGTTTTACTATTTTCACAGAGATTTATTCCTGTTTTAAATGTCATTAGAGCTCTGAGAAGGAGGGTTTCTCTTCTACAATTAAAATGCAAAAAACTGCTAATACTGTAAAATTGAAAAGTTCACGCGCGAGAAGAAAAGTTGTACCAACTTTTATATAAGTACACTTATTTTAAAACTGTTTTGTATCCCTTGGATTGTTAAAATACCTTTCTACTTTATTTTTAATATTATTGTATTATACGAGAATATATTACTTAGTTACGTATGTACCTAGTACAAGAAAGATGTATTAGCAACAAGATGTTAACTTTGAATATCATTATTGTCTTAACCACACCCTCAGCTTCAGTATCTTCCGTATTAAGTTTTATCATGTCTTTATCAGCTTTTATAAAATTTATTTTATATTATATTTCCAATAATTAACCCCCTGGAGAAAGCAAAATTTGGCAAGCTTACTAATCCTAACAAACTAACTAAATTAATTAAACAAACTAATCATTCTTCTGTCAATATTTTCTTCATATTTCATCTGATAGCTTAGAGTGAATAGCTAATACCCCGTTCACATTATCACTTTAATGCATAGTGTCCCCGGGAAGAAAGGAATTAAATCATTGGTCATTTCTATACTATTTTGCTTTCTCCAGGGGGTTAATTATTGGAAATATAATATAAAATAAATTTTATAAAAGCTGATAAAGACATGATAAAACTTAATACGGAAGATACTGAAGCTGATAATGATAGACGTTTCAATTAGATTGTTTACAAAATTTAATGTAATTTAATACTAATGTATATTGAGTTAATGCTTGACCTTATCTAGATTGTTGGGGGTTCGCCATCGTTGTGTCGAACGGCACGAGGAGAGATGTCAAATTCACTAAAAAGGTAAATGTTCGTGTATGAGATTGTTGCAACATTAAACGGAAATTGTTGGTTTACATAACAGCGACTTAAGATGTCGTTGACAAATGTAAGGCGAGGCCGGTGGTGGGGGTTATTAACTGCCTCCCGAAATTGTGTTGCGTCGCCGGCCGGCCCTGTAAGTTTTTTTCTATATAAAAAATGTATAGAGAAAACGTTTTGCTTTTTGTTTCAAAAATTTAAAGAAAATGTTTTTGTATGTACTGCTAAGTAAATACTGGTAGTGGTTAAGTGTCTAGACATTAGTATATAATATATATTTATATATATTGTCACTGCTTGTAAATGTTGGATTTTCAGTAACATGCCCTTGGTACTGTCTACAGTATACTGTAACGATTTTTTTAGGAAAAAGCAAACCCGGGCCATTTTTATTCATCAGTTTTAGTAGAACCTGGTATTACATATAAATTTACGTTGCTGTCTATCCCGTCAGGTGCACACATTACTATCAGCGCAACTGCTCCAGGTAAATACTTCTTTTTTATTTATCAGATCTATACGATGAAAGGCTAGTAATACGTGTGAAAATTATATGTAAAGCTTCAAAGTTGTGATGTCAGAACTACCTACAGATAACGGTCATAGAATAAGGAACCTATGGGGTTTTAGTCCCAATCGGGATGTAGCCACTTTCCTTACAGAAGATGAGAATGGGGGTGTAATCTCTTGGCAAACAACAACCGTTACTGACCTGTACGTTTCTTCAGTATGGATCTATTAAATCAATGATAAACTGAGGTAACTCAAGCAATACATGAAACAATTAACATAAGACTTAAATAGATGCGATTTTAGTTATTACCATTAGAGAATTGACGGACAGAGTATTTCTTGCATGATCCTTATTCAATTGTCCGGTCACTTAGAACAAACAGACCAGAGAAATTAACATGTTCTCATATTTTCACAATGGCATGCCTGATCCTATCTTGCTGTAATACAGTATTTACATTGCTTCATTTTTTAAATTTTCGTTTGATATTGAAATAATAATTATGTAACAGAGTCCTTAGGTTCCAGTAGTTATAACACGTGAACTATCTTTTCTCGTTTAGTCTGTTATTGACCTCTCTATTTATTTACTTTGTTTTAGACACGTGCCAAAACAAAGTACTGAACTTTATTTATGAAAGTAAGTGTTGCTCTATCGTTTTATTCGTATCATTCTATTGATTATACATGACTCACTGACATCAACAAATCTAACTCACACCACACGCATTGTTATCACAGACTAACAACACATCCTGCACTTGCTTCCATTATCGATACTACATATCTCTTAAATCTATACATATTTATATGCACATTATGATGAGTTTTGAAGCAACAAAGAAAGAGTTATTACTATCGTTCAAATAATATAACGGGACAAAGTAGCAATAATTAATTGATGAGACAGCGTACATAAGAGTCATTTAGTTAACACTAGGTACCTTTGGCACCGTGATCGTACAGCACATAATAATAATTTGACAATTTGACAATTTTGACATCGTAAACAAAAAGGTTAGTGAAAGAATGGTTTTTTGAAAAGAGGCATTAATCCTACAAGGTTTCCTGTCAACAGTTCCTTTCTTTTTCTATGGGAACTTTTAAGGGACTTAAAAACCCTTAAAAATAAATGATTGTAGAAAACCATTAATACTAAATCAAGAAACACTGAAGAGCTGAACCCTATAGTGGCTGTTGTCCCAGGAAATTATTCAAATCTATATTCATTACTTTGATGTTTTGCTTTTATCCAGGTTGATTAGTCCCCCTGGTCTTTCATAAAATTATAAGATTTACTTTAGGAAATTCATAATAGGCAGGAGGTTTATTCAGGTAGGAAATCACCAAGGATACCATAATAACCTTCTAAGATTCTATAACATTGCTTTGAATACGCAGTTCAGTAAGATGGTATCCCAAGATATTTTCATTGTCTATGTCATAGAATTGCGTGTGCTTACGTTCGCTAAACATAACATGTGTTAAACATAGCTAACTTTTACTGTATGTGAAGTAAATGTAATAATTGCTTTACCTCCTGAAAACCATAAGAGCAAACAAACGTCGCACGACATCACACAACATATTTACATTAACATTACCCCTTTAATGCATAGTGATAAGAACCCCCTGGTTCCTCATGAAATAATAAAGGTTTCCAATGAAAAGTCTAATATAACCAGGAGGTATGATTATGAATTAAAGGGTTAAAACATTACAAAACCTACAAATGCCACAAATACCACAAATACCACAATAGAATGCTTATGAATTACAGGGTTAAAACATTACAAAACCTACAAATACTACAAATACCACAATAGAATGGCAATAAGGATGTCAAACATGACGTAATACACTAATTTAATATAAGAGCTGTCATTTTGAATTTTTTCTCTGTTGGTTTTACACTGAAATCGACCTCGGATTTGAAATGCTCGTGGAAACAAAAAGGCAGAATACAAGGTTTCAAACGTATACCTGCACTACAAACCGTTTTATAGCATCTTGAAGTTTGGAAATATAAGAAGACTTTGACCGTGGAGCGCTCAACTTGACTCTCCTAATATTTTTCACAGCCAAAACCTTCTAAATCCTTGAGATTTTAAAACACTAGAAATTCATTTGTAGAGCAGCTATGAATTTGAAAGGGAGAGGGCACACGAAGACACTATATAAAGTTATACATGCATTAAGCTGAAAGGAGATGCAATAACGATGGATAAGCGTGACAATGTGTTGTATGTGAAACTTACATAAACATTTTAAGGGATTCATTTGTATACACTAGTTAATGTGACATGTTATGAAAGGTAAAGACATTGGTATCATGTAGTCTGCAGTATTGCCCAGTGGCCACGTCAAGCAACGTGCCGACAACTTGAACAAACGCTGTAGACGTTGTTGTAACATTGTTGCAACGTCGTATGACCATGATATGCCCACTGGGTGGGTATAGCTAATATTTTGGGTAAAAAAAATTACTAAAACCGTATTCCCACAAATGATGAGAAAGTGTCCAACATTATGAAGCGACAGTTATATAAACTTTTTCTTAACTTCAGGACACTTTCTGAAGTTTTTCTTAGAAACATAATGGCTGGTGGGAACTTATATTTCTCGTCAACATGTATCTCTAATAGACCTTTGCCCGAAGTAACAGGTCATGACGTCACACGATATTATCTGTTGCGTTTATGAAAAATGGATTTAAAATTCGAATTCTTCCTCATAAATTATATCTATCCTGAATATTTTTTAAGATTTAAATAGCAATCTAATAAAAAGCAATGTTTTGCGAAACGAGGCGGAAGAGGATAAGTTTACAATTAGGTAAACTTTGATCATCGCCTGCGTACTTCTACCAAGAAATTCGAAAATCGAACTCCATTTCTCATAAAAACCAACAGAACATTTTAGTGGGATTCGGGAAAGGTACTAATTTGTTTTCTGGACATCCATACGAAAAGGTGCTAACAATACGAATAATTATTTTGATCAGGGTTCGTGTTTGTTCTACCCAGTACGTACATTATGTTCACACGACATTGCAATAACGTGTATAACGTTTCTTCAACGTTGTCAGGATGTTGTTTGACCATGATGTGTTCACTGGGTTAGTAACTATAGTAACAGTGTAACATTCTCTTTATTGTCATTTAGCTGAAACTGCAATTTGCTCCCAAACTAAACTTCTGTGTGTTCTGTAGAATAATATCTCTATGTAAAAGGACTTCATTCTACCCAGTAACAGATCTACGCCATACTACATATCAACACGTTATTAAGTTTGGTATATATTAATTCATAACTAGTCACGATATCTAGCATATTTAAATATTTTCTTTTTCTCTTTCTTCAGAGTTAAAGAAATCGGAGATGTTCGAGCATTGTGCTAGTCCAGGTCCAGGTGAGAAAGAATACTTGTTTACGTTTTGTACACAAGACAAAAATTCTACAATGCTAATTAAAGTACTTTAAATTCGTGAAGGTTGTTAATTGGTCCAAACGCTGAAGTAGATTCCAGCTAAATATTCCTAAGCGATTCTGCGACGAAGCCGTAGGAAATTAATTACTGCGAGAACTTTTTTGGAGATGATTAGATTAAAGAGATATAGTTTTAAAAACATTTGTTACTCGTGTTTTTTTCTTCGTTTCCTTTACACACAGCGAAAGTTAAACCATGTAAGTTAATTTTCCATTACCAACAGCGAAAGTTAATCCACGTACGTTAATTCATGCATGTGTCGTTTTATCTATATATAACACGAGTTAGCAAGACCTTGTTTCTACGTTCCTTTGTTCCTATTCCTATATTTGGCACTTTTATGGTGTTAAGTAAAGATACAACGCATGATGAATACATACCACCAAAAAAGTGACAAAGACATGCCATAAATTCGTACCCTTTGAGCAAGGGAGTTGTAGTTAACTGCTAGTATAATTATGTCATGAAATCCTGTCTCATACGAGTAGCTACAGTATTTATCTTGCCAACAGTACTTGGTGAAAAATGAAGAAAAAATGTAAACCACAATAAGTTTACAACCTCGTACCCAGGGTCAGTCTCTTCTCGTCCCCATTTAAATGATAGGAGATCCTGGGGCATGGTTGAGGTAGCAGTGTGTTAAACATAAGTTATACTGTATATGTTATTGTTCCAATATATACACCAGATAGAATAGCTAAGTTTAATACCATCAGAAATCATTCCATAGGATTACCTGAGAGTGAACGGTATGTATTTTTCTTTCAGATTTTCTATCACGATATAACGCCGCAATACAGGTATGTAAGCGACATCCAGAGGACCACGCGAATCAAATTCATGCAACAGAGAATGAACTTGTTGAAAGAGATTGTAGATTAGTACTGTTACCTGAAAAGATAGAAGGAAAGAAAGAAGAAAATCGTCAGTGGTCAACACTAAAAATAGGATTAGGTGCAGCATCGGCACTTCTACTCATTATTATCTTTATTACCAGTATAATTTGTATCGTGAAGCAGCGAAAACAACAAATCATATTGATAAATGTTTCTTCAGAAAAGAAGATTAACGGTCAATTATTGCATTTGCAAGGAGTACGCCGTTGCACGTATGAAGTGTATGCGTCAAGTAGAAACTTAAATGACGACGATGAAGAGGAACGTGATGAAATGGGTGAAGATGAATCGGTAGCTGAAAGTGATATGTACATCATTTCGAAATAGAGAAAACCATACAGAAAACACAGCACCGACGCAATAAAAGCAATCCTCCCTTTGACTGGACACAATGACTGAGTTAAGAGTAAGTAACAAAGAGCGCTTTTGGACGTGTACAAGACAGATTTTCTAAATTATTACAGAAATGTAAACACGGCTTTGACTATATTTACAGCGTTCACGTTGTACCAGCAACATGGAACGATCTAGTGAATGTGCTGGTGTACTCATAACTAAAGTTCCTTGGTATATAGTAAGACTACGAAAAGTTATATAAATGTGAATACCAGATCCATAACCGTATACTAGTTGGAAACATTGTGCCGACTATGGGTTTTTGTAAAATAACTGTCTGTTAATAATAAATATAATAATATAGAATAACGATAAAATATTAAGTTCTATATAGCTTTCTGGCACTTCATGATTACTTACCTACTTAGCCAAAAAGAAGGTTAATAAACTAAGAATGGAGGAAGTTTGTCAAAAAGGAGGTTAATAAACTAAGAATGGAGGAAGTTTGTCATTAAATTAATATTTATTTAATTTTAATGCAGCTTATACTAGCATAATGAATGTAGTTTAACATTCCTTCAGGTTTTACAAATATTTATGTTACAGTTTTCCCTCCACAGAGGCATTGACCAAGTTTGCGCACGGTCAAACTCCTGTTATTTTGTTCATGTTAGTCAGTTTCAACCGTAACTTTTGATAGAAGAAAGGTATTAACTTTTCACATTACTTTCTCACTTACTAGATTAATCACGTGGTTTCTGTTATGACAACATGCTGTAACATGTACTATTTTAAAACCGGAAGTGATAGAGAAACTGTATTCCTTATGCTGAAAACAGAATCATGAAATCCCATTCCTAGCTTAACTGTCAAATTTTTGAAAAAAATTGACAAGAAATTCGTTCGAAAAATGTTGACATTAACAAATTTTAGGTACCATAATGGAAAAAATTATCAAGTTGTTTGATAAACGTAATCAAAAGGTAAAGAGGGGGACACTATGTGCCCCCAGCATAAAAATAACACTACCGATGTTCAAAATAATACTACCTAGATAGGCATCCAGGACTAAAACACTCATATGAATTATGTTACCAAATATAGATTGCCAAACCAAAAACTTTTTCTTGCATAATACATGAATGACGTTTTAAATAATTCACTCATTTTATTTACCTTCTGGTTATATTAAACCTCCCATTTGAAACATTTATAACTTTATGAGAAACCAGCGCGTACAAATTTATTTTGCATTATATTTCTAATAACTAACCCCCTGGAAAAAGCAAAATAACAAAGAAATTACCAGTGATTTGATACCTTTCCGGGGGAACTATGCATTAAAGTGTTAATTTGTGCTAAATGAATCATGATGACGTATATAGTTATTTATAGAACCTAAAAGAATTCCAGGATAAATTCAATCCAGTTCAAGGTGGTTTCTGCCATTAAAAGCATTGTTCTAAAGAAAGTTGTTTCTTAACATACGAGGTGGTTTCTACCATTAAAAACATTCTATAGAAAGTTGTTTCTTAACCTAAGAGTAAAGAAATAATAATTATTTTCCATATCGTTTCCGGCTCTCTGACCAGAAACATCCGTTCCGTGACATTTTTTATTACAATGTATACCGTTACTAATAACAACTGAATCAATATATAGGGGTCATTTTTTTTCGAAATAGTTTACAAACTCCGTTAGATGGTTTGTACATTGTCCTATTTTTTTTCGTGTGGCTTCCATCAAACTGCAACTCGACATGTAAATCTCCTCTTCATGGTTTCAAACAGTTTATCTGAAATTCATTTTTAACCTGCTCAATTTTAAATTAGGTAAATTAGAGGCTTTTGACGTAAATACCGTATTTATTCAAATAAACGCCCAGCCTATAATAAACGCCCCTTGAATAAACGCCCCTATAAAAAGTTGAAAAATTCAATGAACGTCCCCGCTCTATGAAATGTCCCCGAGAAGAACAGTGGTGTGGCTGGTGCTCAAATCGAGTAAAAAATTACTAAGCAAAGATCATGCTTCAAGTCATATATTCTTTGTGGCAG
>JANTOQ010141373.1:0-15226 GCA_027564595.1 Bythotiara depressa | reverse complement strand
CTTAGGTATAAACATCATAATTTATTTTTTAAATATATGCTATTATTATCAGGAGATATAAGTTTAAATCCTGGACTATTCTTTTCTAAATGTGTCATGTCAGACACGGAAAGTTTCATTGTTTATTGTCTCATGAATTCCAAATTCCTGAACCTTTTACACCCCCTCTCATTTGTTTTATTTACTAAAAATACGTACACCGTATGTTATCATCTAGATGTTACGCAATAAACAATCGCGACCTGTCTAAATGATAGCAGGATTTATTTGAAATATTATGAATTATACAACAAATATTTCGCGTGTAAGTATAAAGTTTTTTTCTATTAAGTACAACAATTGCTAACAAATTACAAAATACGGAGAAGAAAACAGTAAAAAGGAATTATAGGCAACCGAGTCCAAAGACAATGTTCCAAGTTCAACTCCACTTCCTTCGCATAGAACAAAAAATAAATATTCAATAAACTAAAATGGTCACAAAAGGTAAAAGGGTTGATTATAAAGGACTATCAAATCTACTACTGTCTTGAAAAGAAAGGTGATAGTACCATAGTGTTAAAATTTAAACAATTATTTTTGTCACCATATAAAAGAATGTGTTTAAGATTGGTTTTACTTAGTAGTAATACTGGAATATTCAAATCATGTAGGCAACGCAGAAAAAAATGACTAGTACTCAGATACTCCGCCACAACTACAGAGAAGCATTTTTATTATTTTTAAAATTATGGTTGAATTTATGTTCCAATTTACTCGATGATTTCAATCATGTTTCGGTTGGGGATGGAGAGGTGCCTGATGTGTCACAGGATTTGAATTTTCCGACGCCATAAAGCACTTAGGTAATCAGAAATAAAGTCTACATATAGCTCATCTTCTAGTTTCCTGATCATGTAAAAGATTAGGAGCCAATCATAAATTTCCAGAAACCTTATTAACCCTTAGATTCCGAAGCATTTTTCCAAAAATTGACAATTTTTCACCAGTTTTGCGGCAACGGATCGATGTACAGCAGCGATTCGTGGCACCTTAATGGCAGCTAAACAACACTATTTACATAATTTAATATGTATAGATTATGACGGGCCAATCCCCATTTCCTAAACCCCTTCCGTTCCAGATATATCTGCACTGTAATGGATGCCTAAAGTCGTCACTTGGCGTCTAAGGCTTAAAATTGAAATTTATAATTGGTAGAATGACCCAACTACTCTTACATTAATGAGGAGTATGAGATGGTGTCCTCTTGAACTTGTTGTGCTCTTTATCGGACTTTAATTAAAGAAAAATTTACCCTCTCCACATCTCTCAACTAGTTAAGTGAACACAACAAAACAGAGAGCTTACGAAATTATTACATGGCATGTACGTACCGAACGTCAAAGAATATAGCTAACATTCTAAGTAACAACGACGTTAACAAAAATCAACCATGTCCATCTGCCCTTCAAGTTGTTCCAGAAAGATTGTTTACTTCCATAAACAAAACAACAAATGTTTGAAAACTGAAATCCGGTATGGTCTGCAAATTAATATGGCGCTCACATCTCAAGTTGTACTTTGAATATAAACATTAATCACAACGAAACAGTCTTTCATCTCTTTTGTCTAACACCATTCGTAAAACGAAATGTATTTTTATCGATGATGATGATGACGAATTGTAAAATTCAAGATATTCTAAATAAACCCTTTATTTTGTTTATAACATATTTGCGTCGTCGAAAAAAAAATCATAAAACTTTTGTTTTGTTGAAAAACTTCGACCGCAATGCATGATTTTTTATTCGAATTTTATTCGAATTTCACTCTTTCCCCTCGAGCGTTTTATATGTATATTGTCTGACCGGGTAATAAAACCTATATTAACTGTTAAGTTAAATATTTACCCTCAGTTTGCTCAGTACCCTCGCAAGCTCGGGCACCAAACCGTATGACAATTAATATAGGTTCAATATTTTATATTATCAAAGTGTGTGTTAAAAGATAATTTGGTAGTGTATTGTATATGCTCTAGAATACCGGCCAAACCTTTCTAGACCGCCTTAAATCTATTTTCTTCAGTTTGAAGACCTGCTATAATCCTATTATTAGCTATTATATTCATCAAATGCGAACTTGTTTACATCAACGGATCACTGCACCTCACAAAGCAAACAGATGCTCTCGTAATACTGTCAATGCCTTCAGTGTTTGTATTATTTCGTCTGTAGTGTGTCTGTAGTAGTCCACGTTTTACTTTTATTTTATTTTCTATTCGTTTTTGTGATCTTTCTTCCTTTCGTGTAATCGAAGTCACTTTTAATTATTCCAAACCGGTTTGGCAGCGAACTCTTCGTTGTTACACTCGGCTGGACGCATTTTCTTTTATTAATAAATTTAACCGCATTCCGACATTTACATACATTTACACACATTTACATACGTTTACATACATTTTTAACTTTTATTGTACAAACCCTGTGCGTCATAAGCATATATTATAAATATTATTAAATCGATTGTAGTAAACCGGTGAGGAAAACAATATTTGATTGCAAGAGAATAGAAACAAAATAATGTTTGAAGTTTAAATTACATAAATAAAGTTTCATAGAAACATGCTGAAAAACAAACACGATACGTTTATTGGTTTATTATTTTGTTTCCATTATTTTATCTGCCAGCAAAAACGAAAGTAAAACAAAGAAAATTAAGAACTTCGGGAAAACTTGACCGGTTAGCGCAAACCGGTGAACCTGGTAGGTACCTGTCCCTGGAGAAATTGAGAATAGATACTAATATGATTCATTTCCGGTCTTATCATCAGACAATAATGACGTTTTTAAATTTAAATGTAATGCTGTACCTGCAATTAGAAGAAAGAAACATAATATCTACAAAACATACATACGCGCTACTGGACATATTCGTATATTGCATTGTTGGGATGATTGTTGTGTACAACAAAACATATGAACACAATCTATGGATATTTTACCAAGAAGGAATCCTCTTCACTGCGCCAGTTAAACCTTGAATGCATAAACATACCACCTGGTTATATTAAACTACTCAATGGAAACCGTTATAGTTTTATGAGCAACCAGGGGTCTTATCGGCTTTTACCATTTTTATTTTACGTAATATTTCCAATAATTAACCCCCTGGAAAAAACAAAATAGCAAAGAAATAACCTATGATTTGATTTCTTTCCGGGGACACTATACATTAAAGAGATGGTTTTTGAACCTCTCGAACTGTGGCAACGCTCTAAAAACTAATAAAATATCTTACGTGCGCTTAACTTTCTGCAACTTTTATATTACTTCTCTTTTTTATTCATTTTATTTTGCGAACTGCGTTAAAATCGATCGTGATAAGTTACTATTGAATAAGGAAGTTTTAGTTTCTTTTAAACTATCTTGATTGTATGCAGTATTAAAAAAAAAAACACAACTAAAACCTGGTTTTCATTTTTTGTAGTCGCAGACCTTACATCTGCGTGCATTTGTGACAGTTATAATTTTCATGAAAATAGAAACCAGTCCTTGAAACATGGATCTCTTTGTCAATATGTAAAAGCATATCATTTTACTATGTAAACTTTTGCTTTCGAGAAATTGTTTGATTATTTTTGGGTCATGTTTGATTTTTTGGGAGAAATGTTTGATTTTTGGGGGAAATCTTTGATTTTCTTCTGGAAATCTTTTTTTTTATTGAAAAATGTTTCTCATTTTATTTACAATTCTCGGTGCCGGTTTTTTAATACATTTTGTGAGGAACTAGTTCGTTTTGAATGGTTGATCAAACGTAAATTTATATTAGCTAACAGAAACACTTTTATTATAAATTTTAGTATAAAGCTGGCACCAAATTTATTAAAAGCCCGCGATATATGCAGTGGTAGATCTGACCAAAAGGTCTCAAGAAGAAAAAAATAATGAAAGGACCTGCAAGTGCATGGTAAATTTATTGTGTAAATAACGTAACCTCACTTATTTACTTGCATAAAACATATGATGTGTTACGCTCCGGGTCCGTTGTGCTGAGAGTTTGTTTGGTGTTCGTTTTTGGTGGTGTTTCCTGCCTCTAGATACTTATTGTTTGCTTTTCTTTGTAGCTACAACGCAGGCCATTAATTTTGGAACTGTTGACGTTTTATGCTGATTCGTGTGTTGGTACCTTTACCTTCACGTGCCAATTGCACGAGATTGAAGGTGTTGGTTAGAAACCGCGTATGATCACCCGTGTCACTGTATTTTATCGAAGAATAACCGAAATTGTCCTTATTTCATTGAGCAACCTATTTTATGACGTCACAAAGACCTGAAATGGACCAATTAGGAGGATAGAGAGACCACTCCCCTTCTCCATCCGTGCTGGATAGTCACGGTTACTTCTCTACCAAAGTACCTAAAGTCTTAAGTCATTAGTAAACTGGAAAAGTAAACTGGAAAAGTTTCATTCTTTCCGTAGTTATATCTATGAACACTATCGCAGGACTTGTGGAATTTGATTTTTGATTTTCTGGCGCTTAGTTCCAATATATTATGACCGGGATTGTAGCTAGCTGCTGTTGTCTGTGGTCTGGCAAGTTCTAGTTCACTTCGCCTCAAGGCTAAAGGTCAAGCTATGGTGGCCATGTATAGGTGGCTTGATAATAATATGGCAGAATAAAACATAAAACCTAAAATATAAAACATGGAGAGAGCGGGAGAGTTCTGTGTGTCTCTAGAGTATGCCAGACAGACAACAACTTTTTTATTTCTACATAAACATTTAAGAGTTTATTAAATAAAAGTGAGAATTTGTATCCTCCTTTTTACGCAAGAAATAATTTTGAAAAATTATAAAAACTGTTTACTGTTGACGTCACAGGCAGGCCCATGCCTTAATAAAACATAGAAGATGCTTGGTGGTTGGACCGGTGGAATTTTAATAACATGCAGTTTTAATGGAATAGACAGCCTATTCATATCTGAATATAACATATTCTTACAGGACCAAAAATACTGGTCATTATAGGGAGGCAGTCTTTATGTGAAGGTGCATTTATAGTAAATAGATTTTTGAGATTCTGGTTCCAAATTTTATTCTTACTTAATTAAGAGTTTCAAAACATACCAAATTGCCTTGTTATGTTTAGATTTTATGTTATTTGATGCATAGATTACTGTATATGCAATTTATATGTAATCAATTTAATATGGTAAAAACCATTCTGATAGACCAGAGCTTGGTTAGGTAAGAATTTAGTTTACATATGCAAAATTTATCCAACTTAACCAGGACAATATTCAAAGTAATATGCCATTAATTGTTACGTATTTTGTTGTACATGTGCACATGTGAAATAGAATTTTAGAAACAGAAGTTGCCACTTGCAACTCTTTTACATGCTTCATGTTTATTAAAATTTCTCACCTAACATTGGCTTTTATTTTACAGGGATGAATTTCTCCATGTGAATACTCCTTGTGCCTTGATATTATGTTTGGAGAGTTTTGTGGCAAACGTTTCAATTTTGTTCTGTTTAAAAAAAAAGTTATGTAATGTTTTTTCCCTTTAAACCTGTCACAACTGAGGTCATGTCCATCGCAAATGGAAGAACTAGAAATTACTTTGCTGTAATAACATGATCTTCATCGTGGTAACACTAGTTAAGAAGGTTTGTTTGAGAGTGCCAATTTTGCCAAAAGAACATTCCAATATAAATCTTTATTTACTGAATGTTGTGATTTTCTTCTGAATTTTAATATGGAATTAGTATTGAGTGTTGTTGCGGTATAATCATTGAATGCCGTAGCATATTTTCTCTGTTAATGTCTCAACTGTTTTATAAAAACCATCAAATCTTAGTTGTGGTATTTATTCATGGCAAGGGCTTACTTACGAGATGCTTAATGAAGAAAATAGCATGAGTATTCACATTTTGTTTTATCTGAGATGATTATATTTTTGTTAGTTTTTATGGTTTTTAAGGTATGATTTATATCTGTTTATTAGAGAGATATATGTTCCATTCTATTTTACTACATTTTATTCAAAATTGATTTTATTCAAAATTGTTCTTAGTAAACCAGAAAATGTGGCATGACCTGGCTAAGTAAAGGAGGGCTTACATCTTAAGATGTTTTATTCATATGTTTTATTGATATATCGAAAGCAGCCTGTTCTGCACAATTAATGTTAAGTGGGTTCGTTTAGCTGTGAAATGGGGACTGTTCTGCACTTATATTTGAAATGTTACCTCCTGTGAAAGATGCGCCAATCCAATTATCTAGGTTTGCTTCCCTCCATAAAAAATGTTGGCTTCTGGGTGGCAGGGAGATTTTTTACCTGTCTGCAGTGCACTACTAATTTGGAAATAGAGAATGTACTGGTGAAAAGAACGTGAAAAGGATGGGGTGGTTAGCATGAGTTTCATTTTCTATATATTGTCCAGGATGTGAAAGGGCTTGAGAATTTTACAACCTCAGATGTGTGTGGCCTATTTAGGTAAGGTTACATTTTAAGGGTAGATTGGATATTTAACGGGTCATAATTACTATGCTCCCTGCTAGCTATTATGCATCTTGAGCGTTTCTGATTGGATTGGCATTCTTAGAGTTTGGCTGTTCTGCAGAAAACAGCTCTTCTGAAAATATCCTGACATAATTTCATCTGCTGCATTGAGCTCTTCTAAACATGGATGGTATAAGTGAAGTGGTATAACGAACGTCCACCTGGAGAACAGTCACATTAATCTGTTCTTCCTATTTTGTACACATTCTCCTCTAACAAATAAGCTGTTCTTCATATTTTGTAGAAGTTAATCTCTAAAATTGAGCCGTTCTGCACGAAAGTAGTATGGCTATGAGTATAAATGAGAACCCCCTGGAAAAATGAAAAAACTGATGTAAGCATGCAAAACAGGTTCCTGGGAAGATAAAACAGCTATCACTGAATGCTTCTGAAGTGTTCCTTGAAGTTAGGAACACACGTTGTCGGAAATAAACATTTTTTGTTATTAAAATTACTTAATTGCTTAGGTTCTGTTTCTGAGGGTTATGCTGTGTTGTGGCTGTTTTAAGTTATGGCTGAGAACGCGAGAGAATGGCACCTAGACAGTAAAAGTTTTCAGTTCTTGATTTGGAATTCTGATGATTTGAAGCCCCCATTATTTAGCGGTAGTAAACTGTTTCTTGATAGATCGTTTCTCTTTATTATTGTTGGTTATTGGTTTTTTTAATATACCTTATGGAACACAATGAAAAATGTCAGTTCTATTTAACAAGTGTTTCTTGAAATTTCTGATCACAGTGTGGATAGAAAATTGCATCGAATCAAGAAGAATGGATTATAACGGGTTACTTCCGCAAGGAGTATTGCTACAGTGTTATTGTTTAATTTTTAAAACGTTACCATGATATAAACATGTCGGTAAGAACTCTCCAGTATCGACTGAGGGATCATGGACTAAGTAGAAGGTATCATTTAGATGCGAGAAAAATGGCACAAATGCAATCTGCCATCCAACAAGAACTGCAAAGACCTTCGCAAATAAGTGGCTACAGAACAGTGTGGGCCATTTTGAGAATGTTCCATGATATAGCAGTTCCTAGAAAAGCTGTCATGCTTAAACTGAAAGAAATGGATCCTGTAGGGTGTGCCAACAGACCCAGGCGAAAATTGAGAAGAAGAAGTTGTGTATCTGCAGGTCCGAATCAGATCTGGCACTTCGATTGGTATGATAAATTGAAGCCTTTCGCTTTTCCCATCCACGGGTGTGTTGATGGTTTCCTTCGCCGTATAATGTGGCTTCGAGTTGTTTATTCCAATAATGGTCCGGTTGTAACAGTACGTTTATATCTAAATTGTGTTCGAGAGCTGTTAGGCTGCCCTATATGAAGACACGTTGTGATAATGGCTCAGGAAACGTCATAATTGCTGCAATTCAATGTTTTCTACGAAGGTACCATTCACATAGCAGCACGGATCTGCATATTTTTGGTACATCGCACGGTAATCCGAGAATAGAATCGTGATGGAGTTATTACTGCCGAATCAGAAGCTCGTTCATTATAGATTTTCTTAAAGGATTGGTACAATTACATGTTTATAATCCGGCGGAAGAATCCAAACGTTTTTGTATGCGTTATTGTTTTGGAAAACTAATTCAGATAGACTTAGATGAGGTCGTTCAATATTGGCTCTCCCATTAGAAGGTCAGGTTTTGAAACTGTAGCTGGGCCTACCTCATCTAAGCAATTTCTCAGATAAATTACAAGAATGTAACGATACTGACTTGAATGCAATTGACCAACAGTTGGAATCATTGGAAGATAACATCGTTGATGATTATCAAAACATTACATTTCGAATACTTTGACTACTTAACCAGGTTCTTGTTCCTGGAGACTCCAAATGATTGATTGGGACTCAGCACTTGAAATGTTAAAAACCTTAATGCGTTATTCCCGTTAATTTACATTTTCTTTAACAGAATTCACGTAAAGATTGCGAATGGTTGGTGAAAACTCGGATGAAAAGTCAGTCTACAGTCAAAAACGCTACGGGAAACGACGGCCCAAAGTACATGTTTAGACGTTTTCCCGCACATGTATTACGCACAAATGCAGATTAGTGATAACAGAGAAAGTTACTTTCGAAGGCACACATTTTGGTACAGAAAAAACGATACCTCTGAAGTCTTTACTCTAGGTTCAATAATAAATTCACTCTCCCAAACTTTTTTGTATATCCAACCGCGAAAATATATCACCGTAAAAAGTTAAAATTTTGCAATGTTCAGACTAGCGGAAATTCCTGTCTTTAAATCTGTAAAGTCGTTGCCTTTGGTAGTGGAATTTTTTCAAAATGCTGCTTTTAAAGTAGCAATAGTCCTATGTTTCTTTTGGCGGTATTCAGAAGCAACAATGTATGCATACACATTAGCCTGGATAACTATCGGACTGTTGGCTTGCCTTTTTCTGCGCAAATAGTGTAATTCCTTGTCTGTTAACATTTACTCCGAGAAAAGCAAGCTTATCTTAATATTTATGTTGTTTACATGTAAGGTAAGGTACAAGGACTAAATTTACTACAGACGCAATAAACAGCAAGCTTGATGTGTTTAGCTATGCTGCTTGTGTTTAATTATGTTATTGTTATACTGTATGATGTTTGAGGGAAATAAAACGTATGTTTCTTACTGTTACTACTACTCAAAATCACTACAAAAACGAAATAACTTATGTGATCTTTATATTAAAGCTATAAATAGGAGCACTGCTTTGCTGCGTGGCGACATCATTAACAAACCTAAGTTGAAGTACGTAAGAGTTTCTGCTTCACCTTAATCCTCGTAGGGATTCTGTCACGCAATCAATGACACATTGTACTTTTTCACCAATTTTGCGAACGTTGTATCCAAGTAGAATATTGATGAAAACTTCGAGTTACGGCGAATTGCGATGTCATCAACGCAATACGTAACTGGACGTAGTGAAAAAAATTTGCAGACATCTAGTTTGTTATGCTATTTTTAACAAACTTCAAGTTCAACTCGATTTCATGTAAATCTTTGGCGAAATTCCAGTTATTTAACCCTGTGACACAAAGACCATAGAGTTGTGTAACTCGAGATGAAGAAACATTTTAGAGCATTTAGAGTTACGTAACTCAAGGTTATTGGAGAGTTTGCAACTTTGACTTACAAAATTAATGATCAAATATTAGAAAGTAAAATATCAACATAGCTTAAATGTAACACCAAGCTCAAACGATAAGTATCTCTTTTCAAAGTGGTGGAGTTAGTATAACTCGATGTCTACAAATTGTTTACACATGTGGAGTATACTTACTGCGTGACGACGTCACAACTTGTCTTAACTCGGGATTTAGCAGATCCGAAAAAAAGTATTGATGGACTTATACACGACTGTTCATTTTTAGATGACTCTGCTTATGCTATGGCGCCGTTTTATAGCCTTTCGCCATCAGGAATGAGGTTGACAAAAAGGGCTGTGCACGTCTTCGTCGCCACACACAATAACAACGGCATAAAGTACAAGAGAAAACAGGACTTTATGTTTACTTTTCGTGTTTGACTAACTTTGGTTATTAACATTAAAAGGAACCAATTCTGGTTAATCAAAGTTCGTTTAAAGGGCCTTTGCTGAATAGAACATGGTCTGGTCTGCTAGAGTTGTAGCCTGCATCTCCATGCCATCTTTCTGGTCGTCCTGCAGATCGTGAATGTGAAAGCGAGGAAAAATGCTAGCGTGCTGTCAGTACATGATGGCCAGCAGCAACATGTTTTCGTTCTGCTGACAGCACTGTACCCTCTTTCGAATACTGTCGATAATGTAGAAGAAAAATAAAGAATTATATAGACTATTGCGTGAGAGATCGTTTCGTTTCATGTTATTTTCGCTGTTTCAAAAATTATATAGGGGGTCTTAGTTGCTAATAGCATAGTCTGTAAAAAAAAACTACAGACCACTAAATAGTACAGGATCTTTTTTTAGTGGTAAGTTAAATTTAAAACCAGGGCTTTCGTTCTATTCTCTAATATTACCAATAATAATATATAAAATATTTAATATTTTCCAAAAAAAATCAAATATTTCTCAAAAAAAATCAAAGATTTCTCAAAAAATTAAAGATTTCCCAAAAAAATCAAAGATCTCTCAAAAATATCAAAGCATTCTCCAAAAAATCAAAGATTTCTCCAAAAAATTAAAGGTTTCTCCAAAAAATCTAACATTTCTTTAAAAAACAAAACATTTCTTGCACTTGTGGCCACCGTAAAATTGTCTATAAGAATCAGACAGGGCCTGGTAGTGAACATCTCGGATTTCTTTATGTTTACATACTTGAAAAATAAAATCACGAACAAAAACATAGCGGTAAACTCTTTTCATCAAGGAAGTGCTGGTTACTGCGTTATCGTTTTTCAAAATGGCGGCATTTTAGCTCAATTTTGTGCTAGTAAAATATTTGTGAATATGAAGTCAAATAAATTAGAAAGTAGTATGTGCAGAACTTATTTTTCAATGAACACGACTCTACCCAATCAAGGAAGTTTAACTTCCTTGACCCAATGTATATTGAAAATGACACATTAGAAAACTGACAGTAGCTATAAATCATAGCCCGAAATCACGCAAATTAACTGTGTTTTTTTGGGTATTTTCAGTTACACTGTAAACACACAAAAAACAAAAAACAACGTTCAATTTACACATAAATACAACATTTAACGGGCCGTACACTCACTAGACACAGTCGTGATATCACAAAGTATACCACCCGTATAATTAACTGTCAGGAGTGCCAAATACACCATTTCACCAGAACAGCTGTATTTTCAAGTCCTGACCCTCGAGAACGCCTCCTTTCGAGAACACCTCTGTTGGCACAGTCCTGACCATTGAGAACGCCTCCTTCCGAGAACGACTTTCGACTATCAACTATATTCAGGATTTATTATTTGTAGGAGTGTGAATACACTAGCAGTCTGTTTTATATGTAGAGAAAGGTGTATGTTTGTGTGGATGTATACAATTTAGAATATATTTTCTAAATAAAGCGCGTTGGCCTCTTTTTGAATTCTTAATTAACATAAATCCGGGAAGATCAGGTATCCTAGTGAATAAAATCTCATATGAAACAGCTACTACATTAGTACAAAACCGCGCATATAAGCCTATGAGCTTATAAACCGAAAGTTGAGCGATTTTGAAAGTCAACTTATTCAAATTAAGTGGTTAAGACAATACTTAGCAAAATTAGAACCATAATAAAAGACGTTTTTTCACGGAAATAAATTATCTAACCGGAAATGGATACTGCTTGTTAATTTTCCAAATACAAAAACGTGCCTTTTTATAATCCCATGGAGCCTATATCCAGATATAAGCCCATGGGCTTATACGTGGGGTGGGCTTATATGTGCGGTTTTAGGGTAATTCGAGACTGCATATTTTGTCGTAACGTTTCTTGAAATTCTTTAAACTATTGATATTGGGAAGAGACTTGCATCCCCTTTGCACTTATCTTCTCCTTCCCCAGCCACATTCCACCCCATATTCTGTTTCTTACAAATAGTGTGTGCTATGTATCTATAATAAGGTTTTCAACATACTTAAGTTTTGCGTTGAGTACAACTTATCTAACAAAAATAAATTTTTCCGTCGTTAATGTTTTTAAAGTTTCAATCGTACATAACTTTAAAATATCTCACATTCAGAACGTACAAAGAACACTTTCCCTTTCACTTTATATCAGTAAACATCTGCTATCTGACATGGAGCATGTCACGTTCACTTCTTGTTGAATATCAGCGGACGTTTCTCCAGTAAACTTCTCTGATCCTGAAGTTAAAAAAGGTTGGTTGGGTGAAAAAGATGGTATGGTAACGTGGCACAAATTATACTTCACGTTATTTCTCATCGGTTGTATCAAAGAGGAGAACCTCTGACAAAGACTCGAATGTGATAGAAGGAGGAAAAGACCTATAGATACTAGGCGTGAAACAACAACTGCTTTTCTAATAAAAACGATTACTTCATTAAATGAGAAATGTATAGATTAAGGTAAACAAGATAGAATGTAAAGAAGATAGTAAAGGAGACAGAGGCTCAAAATTGGACTATTTTAGGCCCTCCTTAAAGAAATTGTTTGCTTGCCGTAACGGGAGATTTTCATTTCTCATTAATTTGTCACACATTGGTACAATTTTTGTCATCGAAAGTACCCCCAATCTATTATGCAATAGAAGGAGCAGAAAAAGAGATTTATCGTGAATGAACGGCTACAGAAAATCAAAGGTTTTATTTACTTATTGTATTTTCGCAGAAATAAACACGGGACCATAGTTTCCGGAATGAAATTGACAAGCACGGTTTCTGGTTAAGCGAGACTATTTCAGGGGATACCTTTGGGATCTGGTAACATTTTCTTTTTATTTAATATGGTTAATGAATGACACCTGTTTGAATAATTGAGTTTAAATATGAATTTGTTATAATATGGCCTATTGCTGTTGAACTTCGATTTATAACTCGAGTTGGTTTCTTAATTAGAAGAATTAAACTACTTTTCAAAACCAAATTAAAGAAAACCTTTTTTTTTTCTTGTCTAGGCTTCTTCTTTGTGTCCAGTATGTCCAACACATAACAATGGCCATAGGCGATGTTGAGAAACCAAACTTCCCAATTCTGAGGCGAGCCAAGCACCCCTAAATGTAAAACAATGACGGTGACTTCAGAACCAAAGCACTCTGTGGTATTCCTGTTTTTTTGAAATTTTGACACCGATCCACGAAGTATAATTGTTTATTAGAAGATTGGTAAACAGATGCTTGAGGTGTTTACACAATTTACCTAAATCCTATCTGCAACATTATTATCTCTGTTCACTTCTGAAGTCTCACTACAGCAACTGCATGTTACAAAACATGTAAATGTTTGTATAAGGTTGTTTAAGAAAACGAACTTCTAAATTTATACAAATTAGCACATCTCGGATTGTTAATTACAGATAACATGCCTTTGAAAAATGAGACTTTTCTCCACATGTACTTAGTTTTATTTTAACTTCATCTGTAGAAAAGTATTAAGCATTGATTTTCGAAAATTAGTTTTAATCAAAGAAATTTTCGTCTGGGTCAAAATTGCTGTTTAATAAGATTTTACCTTGATTTGAAAAAGGGTTAAAGTTTACGTTAAAAAATATATAAATTAAACCGTAATTTAATGTAATAATATATGGGAGATATATAAGAGATATACTACATCAAAATAAAATTATTTGTTTAACATGAAAGTCTATTATCAAGGACAAGCAAAACAACATCAGGAATACAACGAAAAAAGCATGGTAGGTCTCTAGAGTCCTGGTACCTATTAATCTTTATTTATTTATTGTGATTAATTTCTCATTTTATTCTTGTGTATACTTAAAAAGAAACACCTTTTATAATGTTCTGTAATATTCTGTTATGTTTTTAGGGTTTATGCAAAAATTTATATATATTTATATATATAAAGGATAAAAATATTAGATAACAATAATTATAGATATTATGGAATGTAAAGAACGTTTGTTAATTTTTGACAGTGGAAAGAGTGCGAGTTATAAGAAATGAAAATATTAATGGAAAAAAGAAAAAAAATATTCGACAGTTTCACCGGTTATGCGCATAATAACATGCTATTTTCTATGTATAAAGAAGGTATGCGGATACACCTTAGTCCAAGTTCAAAATCACAATAATGAATTTTCAGAAGAACGATATACGTAAACTGGAACAGAATGGTAGGTAGAAATTTATATTAATAAAGATTCGGTTAATATTCTGAGTGTAGTTCTGTGGTAATTTACTAAATAATATTTTAATCCTAAACCAACCTCGTTCCCAGGGTCTTTTTTCCTTTTTGACCTATATATGTTTATCGAGGCAGAATCGACATAAATTAAAATGACCCAATATTTCGGTCATTTTGATGATCACGTGACCGGTCTGTACCAGGTTCTTTTCCCAAAGTCAGAAAGAAAATAAGCCCTGGAAACGAGGTTGTGTCTAACCAATTTTTCTTATTTCTGTTATTCAAGGTAATAGAGTTGAAAAAAATGAGCAACACGTACTTTGCATTTTTTAGGAAAATTTACGTTTTTATTTTTTATTGTTTGTCTGGGTAGGTTTTCACTATACTAAATATATTTTTAAAAAGTTGTGTCAATGGTTACGTACAATAATAGCAGTAACACATAATTCGCTAATTTCTGGATTAAAAGCTATTTAATTTTTGTTTCTCATTGCTTCTTATTTCTTTCATGAAGTCTTGCATAAGTTTTGTGTTACAGCCAACATAGACAATATCTTCAATATTCATAAGAGCCATATATTTATTGTTCATTTAAGCATTTTCTGATAGATATAATGTAACATACCAAGTTTTGTAACATTTATATCCGTGTAAATAATATACTTTAATTTTACTTGCATACATTTTACTTGTATACACTTTTTATTACCTATATTAATTTTATTCTTGCATTTGTATATATATTTGTAACTAATATTTAATGTATTTGTTTATTACATTTTAACTATTCGTATTTAAATTGAGTGAAAGAAACGATTTAGTTTTGATTTGTCCCGATTATAATGGATGTTTGCTACAACAAGTCAGGATCTGAAGAACATGTGAAAATGTATTCAAGATACAGGGTAGATAGACGAACTAATCAG
>JANTOQ010141151.1:0-15228 GCA_027564595.1 Bythotiara depressa | reverse complement strand
GTCGTACACTCATATAACACTTGTTTAGGGGTTAAAAACCTTTTAAATGCATTCTAAGAAGACTAATAAAGAACGTACGCTGTTATCAAATTGCGTACGGAAACTATTGCCACTTAATTTGAAAAACAAAATTTTGATTTTAATTTTTTTCAAGCATATCTCACCCCCCCCCCCCCCCCCCCCCCCCTCCCCCGACCCCGCGCTCTCGATAATAGCGCACGTGATGTTCCTATGTCTCTTTGCGTCGCTGAAAATTTACTATGGATGTTCTTTCTCTACAAAGAAACGGAGAGAACACGCGATTTTCGATCCCGGAAGATTTTTGCCTTGTTGCTCCTGTCCGTTACTGCTACTGGTGATACCATGTTTTATTAATAACGCACTAACTCCTAGTGTAGCTCTACTAAAAAATTACAGTGGCAAAAAGTCGTAATTTCGAAGAACAAAGTAAAAACAACAAATGTAATGCAATAAAACATAGTTAACTTTGAGGTACTTAGCTAGCTCCACATGATTCAAAATTTACCAGGGAGCTGGGAGGTGCTGTAAATGTTGTAAGAGCCTTTGTTATAGTGAGTAAAGTCACTATAACAAAGGCTCTTACAACATTTATACAAGGTCATGAAGGTAAAGATAGCTAAAATATACTTGGTACTTTGGAACTGAAGCAACCGTGATCATACAGCACGGGTGCAAGGGTGGCGATGCCTCGCTTGCCTTAGAATAATACAAAGTAGGACTTTGAGAGATCTTGAAATGGAGAAATCAATGAATTAACAACATTCTCCGTTGTTTCTGGCTAAAATACACTAACTAGAGTATCTCGACTGAGTTTCCCTTTTACACGTATCCCCTTTCTAGTTTTAAAGACGTTCTTCCAAATGTGGAGGGAACATGAAAGGTGCCTAAAACTGCAAATGTCTCAAATATTTTGTGAAGTGTTGTAGATAGCTAGCTAAACAGATACAACTTGCGGCAACTCAAAAAAGATACTATCAAAAAGTTAAAAAATAAAATTCACTGGCCTTATTTACGGACAGTAAACAAATAAAATAATATATTATATCTTCTACTTCACCCTATTTCTCACAACTCCTTTCGCTGTCTCTGAAGAACGAAGAAACTTGTTGCTTATGCGTAGTTTGTATGTTCATTGTGAGCATGCGCAATATAGTAAAATCATTTTCGCAGAACAAAAATCTGCTTTAGAAAAATATTGTCGTTTAATAAAAAGCAAGACGGAGGAGAGCACTCCTGTGTACAGACACGCGGAAATGCGGGTTTTCGCGCAGGATAGAGACGGGCGTATCATGATGACCATGATGCACTGCGAACAAAAACTAACACAGAGGGAGTCTCAAGGCCTATTTTCTTCCGAAAATACTTTCTTCGATATAAAATTTTCCAATTGGAGGGAGATTCAATTTCCACTTCCAACTTGAATTGGCAGGAAACTTTTTCATTTACGCGGGAAACATTACGTAATCACCATGGCGGCACTGAATAGACATGCTATCTTGATTCTAATTATTTTACGTCGTCGTTTCGCGAGAAGTGCTAGACAGAAAAGATATAAGTAAATAATGCGGGTACGAAAAATATTTGCAGAGAGGCTGATGGAAAGGAGAGTTTAATCTGTTGATAAGAGATTGAAAATTGTATGATCACGAGCACGTTTTTAAGCAATTTCAAATGTCATCAACAAAATATGAAGAACTTCTATCCATCGTAGCACCGATTATAAGTCAAGTACAGGAAGAAGAGTCTATATTTGAGGCATCATCCTTCGGATAAGAGCCGGAATCTTCTACTGCAGAATCGCAGATAAATTTATATTAGGTAGTGAGTTTTATTCCTCAAGAAATACCTCACGTAATGAAGAATTGGAATATAGTCGCCTGTAAAATATGCACAGGTGTACTTGTGAAAAGGTAATTCGGTTTTACTGGCCTGACCCTCGGCCATACATTTATTTCGAATATCCGAAGTTCCTTAGAAACGTCAAAACAATTAAGGCTAGCGCATCCGTGAAGAAATTGCTGTAAATTGAATAAAGACTAGAAAAACGACTTATCTAGACTAGATATATTCTCCAGTGGAAAAACATGGTCACACATTTTGCAACAACGTTACAATAACGTAGTAATGTTTCTTCAATGTTTCCAGGACGTTGCTTGACCATGATGTACCACACTGGTTCTACTCCAGTCTAGAGGTTTCTGCTTGCTACTACTCCATTTTGTTGTTTACTTTCTTTGCTTCTTATTTTAACTGTACTTTCTTCGGCTAATGTTTTAAGATCTTGTTTTTGTTCTTCTCGAAACTGGAATCCAGGTATAGTTCCTAATTTATGCTTACTATATTTATATCTATTTGTGTTTGTTTTTATGGTGTTATCTATTTAATGCATACGACCTGGTCAAATTAACCTTCCTATTGCAAACCTTTGTAATTTTAAGAGGAACCGGAAGGTCATTTCTGATTTTATCCAATTTATTTTACATTATACTTCCAATAATTAACCCCCTGAAAACAGCACAATAGCAAAGGAATGGACAACGAATTAATTCCTTTGAGGGGACACTATTTTGCATTATAGGAATGGTGGTTTTCTTCTGAAGACTATAATTGAATCCATATTATAAGGTTGTGTTGAAAGGAGCTAACGGTAGTGTTCCAGTCCACAGGTGTGTTCTAGGCGTGTGTCATCCTGGAATATAGAGTTGTTCTGGAGAAATCATAAATTTGGCACTTTTGGCAAAATGAGCTGCTCTTAAGACCAGAATATTCTTTCCTGGCGAAATGAGCTATTTTAAATAAATGCCAGAATTTCCTTTCCTGCATATTTATAGATTTTTAAAATATGTTCGGTCCGGAATATTATTCCTTTTTCATGCTGACCTCGGAAGTGCAGCCAGCATCCTTGTGGGTTACAATGGAAAGCTTTCTATTCAGCAAGCTCCCGACATGAGATCTGTAAATAGAAAGGATTTCTATAATTTTCTGGTTAAAGAATGAGTTGTTGCTCCTTACCATAACATGAAGAATGTATGTGATTATTATGAGCTTATGAATGTTTTGTCTTTGCAGTGCAGGGTTGCCTACGAATTCCGTGATTACGATTTTTGCTTGTACGCAGGTGCTATTATGGCGTTCAGGTGGGAACACCTTCGCTATGTGGGTGGTGAAGTTCAGAAAAGAGACAATCATTGGTCATTTCTTTGATATGTTGCTTTTTGCAATGGATAAGTTATTGGAAATATAATGTAAAATAAATTTGATAAAATCTTATACGACCCCCTGATTCCTCAATAAATTTTAAAGATTTTCAATAGGAAGTTTCGTATAACCAGGAGGTTTGTTTATGCAATAAGGGTTAATCTTGTTTGGAAAAGAATTGGGAAAGATTAACAGTCTCCTCTCTACCCTTAATTCATTACATTACAATTAAGAAAAATCGGTTTCGTATTAGCTGCGGCTACACACGCGTGATTAATACTAGGCAAAGCTAAAGTGACGCTGACGCTGAAAATTATTCTTAAATGTTGAATAATATTTCCTAGCTATATCTTCCTCTGATTAACTTAACTTAAAATGTTATCTAAACAGAACTGATTTGCGCGATCCCTGTAATCAAACTCGATAATTAATAACAAAAATGTTATCTTAACAGAACTGATTTTTACGCCTGTCTAATAATAACATACGCTGCTCTTGCTGACGCCATAAATAGTATATAGAGGATCTATACAATTGATTCCACTACGAAAAAGAAGACTCACAACTAAGATAAAAACCAGTACAGAAATAGCAAGATAATAAAAAAACTAATACCTTCGTAATCGTTGTTTCACCTTTAAAATAATTTATACAAATATTTTTCATATCTTTTGTTCTGTCCTCAAAAATTAATCCCGTCCCTTCCTAAATCACCCATATACCCTATCCTAAGCTTTGCAACTCAGTGCACCCATTTCAGAATGTTTCTACTCAATACTCGTTATCAAGCTCTACATGCCTCTTTGCAGTTTTTTGTTTCCTCACAAATTAATTTCGCTGATTTAAGTTAGTATTTATTTATTTACCGTATAATATAAAGAGAAGTGTACAGTTCTAATTTCAATACAAAGTAATGCAATATCAATATATAGCTTTCAATGCATGAAGCTACAACCATTCACAGACATTTTGAAATACTCGAGGTTGTACAATCTCTTCAGGTGGAGACCTTGTCCTTAAATCGTTTAAAAACAACAGGAATGGACGTTGATATGGATGTAAAATTTGCTGGAACACGTATTCCACAGTGTATTTTACGAAGAACAATAAAACGTTTTCTTACTTCTGTGTTGTTATGAGATTTATCACTAAAATCGGTGTTCTACTACGCGGAAAAGGTCGCGCGATACGACTTTTTCCGCGTTCCCGCGTTCTCGCGTTCCAATCTCAAGGAGGAAGTTCATTAGATCGATTTGAAAAAAATTAATGTATTGGGACACACCAAGGAGGTTGGAAGCACGGTATTTACAGTTTTCGATTTAAAGGTGATTCCCTTGGGAGGATATTCCCATACAAAATGGCAATCAGTTTTATTAGCTGTGTTCAGATCGTCAGTCATGTACTGTTTTTGACGTCAATAAATGGCTTCAGTGGTTATTTACATTTTCCGTCAATAAGAATGGTTCTTTTTAAAAGCGATTTTACGAAAAGTTAAAAATATTCAACTTTATCTCTTTCGACCTTTTGCGAAGCAATTCTCTAGAAAATGTTATCTGCACATGTGCAGCTTCGCAAAATGTCGAATCACGACTTTTTCCGCCCAGCGTAGCACCGGCTTAAGAGAAGCATGTAATATGTGCGCAGTAGATTGAACAAAGACAACTATACGAACTTTTGACGAGCTATGCCTAGAAAGCAAAAAGGCTTAATCACCTACGGGCCTAAGTGAAGTGAGTGTGAAAGTATATAAAAGTATATAAGAGTATATAACACACGTTATTTATTTAGTCATAACCACAATGTTTGTGGGATTAAAAGTTTCACTATGTTATGTTAATAAGTGTTGTTTAGGATGCTCAAGATATCCCTATGTGATAGGGTTCAAGATTTTTCAAATATATAACAAAAGCACAATATTTCAAACTCTAAAAAAAGTCAAGAAATATTTTTTGATTTCTAATTCTTTGAAAGTCACCTGTAAATATTTTGGTGACAAAACTCTTCCTATTATTACTTATTACGGTTTTTCAGTGTCCTTAATAATTTATTTGTTTGATTTAATCTCATACATAGGTAAGGCATACCTTATCTCCCATATTTCAAAAACAGTCGTATGTTTCCTCTAGCTTCAAACGAATAAGCTTGTCAGTTTTATGAACCAGAGCATGAATTTTGTCAATAGGACAACTCTTACAGCAATAACACACTCTTTGTTTAGTTTCCATTATTATATATCTAAACATCAGTTTTGGAATTATTCAGATCAGGTGCAGATGAACAGCTAATAGCGGCGTCTTGGTATTTACATCCACTGTAGAATAAGGGAGCCATCGGTCTTCAAACACACAGCGCTTCTTGTTATTTCTCATTATCAAGTTATTCAACTTTAACACTAAAATGATTAAATATACTTCCCGGATATTGTATATTTCGCAGTGAAAACCATAATAACATTTTGAAAAATCAATGGGGTCATATCAGCTTCTATACAACATTTATTTTCCCATTGATTTCTAACAAAAGAACGACTGTTGGTTGGGTTCATATTCGGGAACAACAGGTTCTAAAGGGATAACAGAGGCAAGGTATCTTGAGCTGCCATCGAGACCAGCCATGACAACAGCATATTACAAGATAGAATGTATTCTTGATTAATAAAATCTATATTGCTGATCAGAAAGTATTGGAATAACGTGTCTAGTTTACCAAAATAATATATAACAAATGATGACGTACCAAGTTTACGAAATAGTATACAAGTGCAGTAAATTTTTCCAGTATAAAACACAATTTTCTAAACTTTCCTGCAACTTGGGATTGTATTGAAGTAACCGAGGGTAGTTCAGCACGGTTGAACACAGAGCGTTGCCTCCTTTGCCTCAGAATTTGGTCTCTTGGGGGGTTTTGTGACCTCCTGAAACTCAAAGGTCAGTGAAGTAAGGTCTTCAAATCCGTATGTATTTTAAGAAGATATTGGCAACAACATAAAGATTTCTGGATAATGGCATTAATAAACAATTTTGAGTAAGCCTGATTTTGACATGGAACCTTTGCCTCGCGTTCATCACAAAAATATTTCTGGTAATGACGCTTCTACTTTAGAGGAGAAGGACGCTTAGCTCTTACATATCCTTGGGAGTAGCAATAATTTAACGAGTCTCAAAAATCCTGTGCTTATGGACACTCTTCAAAGGTTTAAAGAGTTGGAATCTGAACATAAATAGGAAGAAAGTAGTAATGATTTTCAGAGGTTTTTTAGCATTTGCAACACAAAGTAAAAAGCAAACCTAAATCTTAAATATATCTACAATGAAGAGCAGAACAACTATTATGTGGAGAGATTAAATATGTCTTAGTTTAAAACCGGTTTATTGAATCTTTGTCTTAACTACTTGACAACGACTCAAGCTCGTTCGACCACCGTACATTATTCAAGTAAAACCTTCTAAGGAGCAGAGCAGAAAAATAACTAAGGCAAGGACTCGTACATTTCTTTTTTACAAACTCTGAAAGTGATACTCCACACATTTCATGTGGAGTACTCATTTGTTGGTTAATAATATTCGAAAGTAAATAAGATCCATACGGGGAGAACAGAACAATTTTCGAGCCGAGAGGCCATACACTACTTAATGTCATTTGTCTAAAGATGGTTCGTATTCAATTCGGTGTGTAGTACTTGACGCGTTAGTCAAATGTAACAAAAGTCTCTACAGGGCATGGCACATTAATATCTGAAGCAAGAAGCCTTAAACTATTTCAACGTTATCATGTTTAAAGTTAGAGGGTAGCAAATTCCATATATGGAGTACTTCATTCACTTGTAATTAAATAAAAATTAAGAAACGTATCTATTAAGTGGGAGAGCAGAATAATATCTGAAGCAAGGAGATTCAACGTGACTTTGTCTTAAGATTATACGTACCAAGTTACAAATAGATAGTTGATTCGTTGCATAATTATGTTTTGTTTTTTGTTTTTGTTCTATTGACAATAAACAATAAATGTATAACATTAACACACTTTAATAAAATGAAAAAATATTGATACTAATAATTATAATAAAATACTAAGTAATAAATAAATAAATAAAAATAACAAGAGAGAAAACATGGACATTACGTACAAACAATAGAACAATAGGAAATTTCCCCCGCAAGTCACATATGTGATATCGCCAGGGACAACTATGACCTACAAAGTCAGAGTCAACATAAAAGGTCAATTTAAGGGTCGTTCATCATATTTAGTTCACATTAATGGTTCCTCAAATCGTTTTGTTTCTAGAATAAATTTAATTACAATTGAAATAATAATTGCATTTAATGCAGTGTATACATATTTTATTACCAAAAAGAAGAAGATTGACGATTGACGAGCCATTCAGTGAAATGATAAATATATTGTTAGCATCGAGACTGTCAAATAGAGAGCCATGCTGAACAGTAAAAGAAGGGCAGTGTAAAAAGAAATGTTCATTATATTGTCAGACTTATAGTGGAGCACACAACATATAACAAATAGTGGGCGTGGCCCCGCGAGGACAGTAGGTCCCTCCACGTAGAAACGTTGCCCAACGTCTCATCCGTAAACCTCTATTCAAGATATAAATCTTTGCTCCAGCCGGGAATCGAACCGGGGTCGCCCAAGTCAAAGGCGAAAGCGTTAACCACTACACTGCGGTTCCACAAAACAGAATGGGTCAACAGTAGCATTGAAATTATGTCAAAATTTGTTCTCGCGGAGATGACTGAGACCAAGTCGGAGTCTAGTTACCATTTTAAGTCCATACGAATTATGAACACCATAAACAGACATGGCATCAGGACGTATAAATTTTAATAGAGAATTGTTATAGTTGACACTGACAGAGAGTTTTGAATATTTAGATCAAGCTTATCCCACTTAGTAAGACAATATGGAAAAAAGGATGACGGTAAACTAAATATTAAATTTAATTTTATGTCGAAGTTGCAAGGGTACACTTCTCTTTCAATTCGGGAATACATAAATCGTCAAACAGGTTGAAAGCGAGTAGTGAGTAATTTCTGCGCTGGTTTCTCTGAATTTCAAAGCTTATCAATCAAGGAAAAGAGTTAATTTTTGAGGAAGCGGCAATACAAACCGGAAGATATGTTTGAGAAAAGGCTTATGTGGACGAGAGTGAGCTTTTAAAACTAAAGGGAATGGTCTGTAATTACATTTTGATATGGCAATGCCTTCATGTCCTATTTGAGTTTCCAAGGTTTCACAGTAAACAGAAACATGGCTGGCTTTAACCTTCGTTATTTTCTCACTTTAGTTTTAATAATAATACGACGATTGAAGGGAAGAAGATTTACGTAGAAAGTACAAAAAGAGAGCGTGAATTAGTGAGAAAATATTCAGAGAAAGAAACGCTAAAGGAATATATCAATTACTTTATTTAAAACTTAAAACCTGTTTGATCATGAGCACTTCGTTAAGTATTTCAGAACAAATATGTCCACAAATCTTGGGCTGAGAGATATTTTATCGCGATAAATCATTGTTTCCGCTGATCTGGCTAAAATCTTCATAGTTTGTAAACCGTAAACATTTATGAGTTGTTCCAGGAGATGATATATAGGGACGTTTTTCTTTGACAATTCTGTCTGTTGCTGCTGTATAAAGAATTGTTGTTATATGGCTGCAGCTTTCCGAAGCATGGTCAGTTCCTCTCATCTTATTGTTGCGTATCAAAACCGGCTATTTAAAAATCGCTAACTTACTTTGTTTCTTTTCCTTCTCTCTTCAATACTGGATCTGCAATTTTTATTAAAATTATTTAGCTGATCACAGCACATTTAATGTTAAGCTTGAGCGATCCAGAGAGATCCAGAAGAGGAAAAAGTCGAAAGTTTTTCAACTTAAAAAAAAAATCTGCTTCCGAACATTTTGGATCGGCCCTAATCGATATTTATGTACCACTTCGCATGCACGAATCAAAAGCCGGTCTGTTCCGTTCCAGATCCAGACCGATTCATTTAAGTGGAAAGTAACCTTAAAATACACATTTCTAAAAATCATACATTTTATTTTAAATCTAATTTTTGTGTGTCTTGTTTCATAAGTATTATATCTACTATCTGCACTAATTATATACGGAGCTGTCTTTAGATAATTGATTAACATTGACAACTTCGGAGACAACAGACAGACAGTCACTACCACGCGTTAGCGATCAAACCATTCGTCATTTCTTTGGCAATTTGCTTTTTCTAAGGTGGTTAATTATTGGGAATATTATGTAAAATAAATATGGAAGGACTTGAAAAGGCCCCATGGTTTCTTATTAAATTGTAAAGGTTTCCAATATGGAGTTTAGTACAACCAGGAGGTATATTTATGCATTTAAGGGTTACATGTTTCTTTCTAACATTTGATCGTTTAATGATGAAAATATCTCATTCTGAGAATAGAACTTAAATTTATATTTTTATTTGTTTTCATTTCAATGGTTATCTATCTAGTTTGCTCCACAAATTCACCAATATATTTGGTTTGTCCACATATTACTACCATTAACAGCAAACTACCACACACACCACAATCCCCTCTTATAAACGTTTTCGACCATTTAAATGTTTTATTGATTGAAATGTGACTTCAGTTTCCTCAAAAATTAATTCGAAAAAAAATTGACGGCTGGAGACAACCATCAACTGTCATTCTCAATGTTAACTATATTAAGATGTCCTTTCAATCTTCTACGAGTACAACGTATGATTGGATACACGAAATAGTCTGGTACTTGTTACTTACTAAATCTTTCTCCAATTATTACTTTGAAATTTCATCAAATTATTTCCGCAAAGGAAACATTAGTGAAGAACTTATAAATGCAATTAATATAAAACAATCCAAAACGTCGTACCTGTAGATTGTAACAACAAACGTAATTCCCATTAATGTAGAGTGCTCCCTGAAAACGTATCAAATGATTGACCATTTTTTAACTTTTTCCAGGGGGTCAATTATTGAAATAATAATGTAACCTAAATTTGGTAAAGGCCGATAAAAATTATGGTTCCTCATAAAATGATAAAGATTACCAAAGGCATGTTTACTATAACCAGTAGGTATGCTTATTCATTCATGGATTAAACGAAATCAAACATAAACAAAATATATAGAATATATTCTTGTAGCCTCTCCTTTAGAGTAGACAGTATAATGAAATCTAAAAAAGAAAAAGAGCAGGAAAAGTTCCGTTTACGCTTATTACCCCAATGGGGCCACCAAGGATTTCAAATCAGTTAACTAAGGCAGAGGTTACTATAACAAGAAAAGCCATCAATTTAATGTAGAATCATCTGAAACAGACTGTAGAATGTTGCCATCATTATAATAAAGGTGGATATGCAGCAAGAAAGTGAAGTGTCTCCTAAAGCGAAGGAAGGAGGACAGTGATAAGGAGGATGTGTACAGCAGCGAAGTGGAGATGGATACGGAATGTACTGAGGATAGTGAAGAAGAAGACACACAATGTGATGCAATGAAAGTAATTAAAAAACATGCCAAGTTCTTACAGAATCAAAAGAATAACAGATTCTAGGATAATGATTTGCAGTATGTGTTCACGGAAAGTATATATGTCAATTTGCTGAGCCGAATGACTAGTTAGTGTACCCAGATATATACATGTATTCTAATATAGTTGATGGGTACATTGTACTTTTACATAAATAGAATCAAATAAAAATGAAGTCAAACCATGAAATCAAATGCCAACGAATAAAAACATAAAACAGCAAACCCGTTATGACCAAGGGAGGATGAGCAGGGAATTTATATGACGACGTCCCTCAGGGTCAGTCCAAACTGCATATTTATACTAACCAGTAGCCTAAATATTTGCAGAACACCGGACAACAAGTGAACACATAATCATGTAGACCAACTGAATAGAACTATAGTAAGCAAATGGTCTAATATTTTGTAGAACAAATGTGAGCAACTTAACCGCACGACTTGAGTTGGGATATTTTTTCTATGAGAGCATGCTAAACAGCAGTGTTTCTTTATATACTTTAACACTTCCTTCAAGATCGTAGGAGAATAAGCAAAACCTCGGGATTTTCGCCGTAAGGCTCCCATAAAGGGAACACAATTAGTGAATAAGCCTTTTTGCTTTCTAGGCACAGTTTGTCAATGGACTGACCAAAGGTCCGTATTAAAGCTTGTGCGATGATACAGGAATTGGAGAACGTTTTGTTGTTTCTCAGCCACAGCTGCGCTCATCCATTTTGGTGATTTAAACTATATAAGGACAAGGTGGTACAACCACAAGAGAGTCAAAATTAATGGGAATGGTTGTAGATTCCATGTAATGAAAGCTAATCATTGATAGTGTTTTATATTTTATTCAAGTTATAATTATACACGTCACAGTAATAAATAAATAGTAAGAAAAATCATACTGTTACAAACTGTGTGCTTCTTCTATCTCGTTTTCTTATCTCCCTTTGCTTCTCAAATCTTAACCAAAAATTTATGCAGAACTTGGTAACGAGATATACTGAGTTTCAATGCTTAGCATAAGGTACGTACCATGCATGGGAAAAAATTTACTTTTGAGGAAACAGCAAAACATATTTAAAATGTTTGTATGAATTATGTTAAAGGAGAATAACTATTACCAAGGTACTACGGCGTTGAAATTACTAACAGTAACTGAAAATAGAGCGACAAAACATAAATTTAAGAAGGGAGTATATGCCTTGGGTTACATACTGGAAAAACAGATAAGATCCACAATGTAGTCTTCTATATTCAACAACCAGGTTATCTAAGGAGTAAAGAAGCAAATGATACTGGGTCTCTCCTCACTTGGAAATGCTACGGAAAATTCAAAACAGATATACTATTGAATCTAAGTAGTTTTAATTTTAATGTTTGTCATATTGTACAATAAGCAAAGAACTTTAAAGTAAAAACAAGTAAATATTATAATATCACCAAAGAGCGTGGTCGCTAATTACATTTTGATGTAACAAAACACTTCTAATTGTTATGGCAGTGTCATGATGTATTATCTTACCAAGTATCCAGGCTTCACAGTAACTGGAAGACACATTTCTGAAAAAAGTCGAAGAGTGTTGTTTGTAATTACATTTTGAATTCAATAACTTAATATCATATCTGGCCAAATTTCCAGGATTTGCGAAAACTGTATAGTACATTACTAGGAAACCCTACTGGAGGAGAGTAAATGTCATAAAATCACCTGTGAGCATTGCTTAATAAGTATCGAGGCTTCACAGTAACTGAAGATACGTTTGAGAAAAAAGTTCTGTGGAGGAGAGTCAATTATAGCAGAAAAATGCATGGTCTGAAATTACAATTTCCTATGACAAAAGCGTTACACTTATTATATACGAAGTATGTTATGTATTATAAATAAAGAACAAATGTTTATTTGATTTTGAGATTCGATATTTTGTTTGTGTGATCAATGACCATATCTTTGGTCTTTAAGGGATCTGGATCCTAGGATACATAACACGGTTGATTTTAGAAGTGAGAATGATATCTCTGTTCTGATAAATAATGTTGTTACTAAAACTGGCACATCTCTCTTTTGTGCAAAAATTTTGGCCAATCTAGCATAAAATATTTTTGCTTCTGTTCCCATTCTTCCATTTACGGAGAATACCAGCGACTTGAAACTTTCATTTCCCACTTCTAACACTCGAATTGCAATGCTGTTTTTTCTAAAAAGGTGAAACACGTGATAGAGGAATTTGTCAAATTATTCTTGAACTAATTCCAAACACGCTTGTCTCGCTAACCTGAAGATATACTCCGTTTTGGTACTTTGTAATGTGATGTAATACTGAACGTTATTAACGTTAAGAACTCAATTTAAGGGTTTTCAATAATAAACGCTGGAACGTGCAATCACATACGTTTTCTCATTTATACCTATCCCCATAGTGACTTAGCTATTGAAAGGGAATGTATCTAGTCAAAAATGGGGTTTAAACGCCCAAAGTCCAAATTGTAACCCTTTAATGCATAGTGTACCCCGGAAAAGAATCAAATCATTGGTCATGTATTTGTTATTTGGCTTTTTCAAGGGGGGTTAATTATTGTGATAAATGGCATACCCCACCGAAAATGAAAAAAAAACAGACTCCGAAATTGTTGACGAAGCAATGACCCAGAAAGCTATATAACGTTGCGTAGTTGGGGTATGGAGCAGACAGTTGTTGCATGATCATTTTCCTCCCTAGTTCACAGGGCTTTTTTTCCTTTTTATTTTATGAACTGTGTTGCAAAAGAGCATTAACGTATCTGACTTTCTATCCTATCTATCCTCTGAATTCTCCACATTTTAACCTGGTTCCGTCTTAAAGGCTGACTGTATTTTTGCCCGCATGCTCAATTTGTTTTTTCGCGCCTGCCGGCCGTGGAAGTAGAGAATTTTAAACTTTTTCAGCTCGTTGATGATTAACCTTTGCCTGCTAATAGTGTGGCACTTGCTTATATATTGATTACTAATGTTTTTTGGCATATATGTTTAGATTTAGTTTGTAAATTTAATAGTGGGTTAGCTTTGAAAATATTATTTATGATGTGCCGTAGAGGAAAATTCTCTAAAAAACAAATTTTTGCTGGCAATAATAATTGTTCTCATTATCAAATAAAAAGATTGTGTCCATTTTTTCCATTGATGTCGAATAAATTATTTCCATATCCTTTTCTTTCGTTGGTGTTACCTAATAAATTTATTTCGTGTCTATATTTTTTCTTTGTCTAATATTATTATGCACGTCGTATAAAACGCTATGTTCATGCTCATCGATTTTTTGTTCTTTAGATTTTTTCATAAAGCGCGTCATTAAAAATATACTTATGCCTATTCTATTATCACATTTTATCATAAGGCGGTTAAAATAAAAAATATTATCATGTCTATTTTTGCTATTGTCTAAATTGTTTCAATGAGCTATTTGAAACCTGTAACGCGACACACAGGTATGTCACAACAAACGCATCCATAAACAATAACGCAATGGGCTGGCATCTTTACAAGAAATAGCCAATCCACTTGTACAGAATCCAGCGTTTAAAAGTGCTATAACAGAAGTGTTGAGTGGAGCTTCCTCCTCTTCAGTAGATATCAATATCAATGTCAATGCCCGCACCACAAGCAGTACTGTCAACAATGTCACCGCGTTCTATACAGTTCATAATGAACATGATGTCCTGTTCAGAAGTCCCCTCAAGAAACCATTGGGGATTTAGACCAGTTTGTGTATACATATTCATTATAGTATACATTTACAAAATGAAACACTAGATAAACATAAAAACAAAACAGTTTTTTTTAAACATGGAAAAATACAAGAGAAACAGGACAATACGAAACAAGAAGAAAGGCAATGTTCCCTGCTAGGCACCTAGGTGATATCGTCAAGGAGCATTGCCTGATACATTAATAATAATAAGAAAAAAATATATATATAAATATATGTCAAACGAAGGATTGTTTTTATAAAAATGTCTCATCAAAGCGTTTAGATTGAATAATATGTTCAATAAGAAGAGACAGAGAGAATAATTCTACTGGTATTTAAGTAATAAGTATCACTTCCATAATGAAGAAGTTTTACCATTGAAGAGCAATTTAACTGTAGACGGAAAATACTTATGGAATGAAGGTTGTCAAAACGTATACGTCGTTGAGCAGATAACATAGGGCAGTGCAGTAGGAAATGTTCAATAGTTTTACAACAAGGATTTCTAGGTCGCCAACTAACGTTAAAAATTGATTTGGATTTCACTCTACGGTGGTGTTTTGAGCGGTCATATCATATTAATAATTTAAATAGACCGTATTGTTTTGGTTTGGAGATCAAGTTAGACTTGCTTTATCGCATAATACATGTATAGAGTTAACATAGTCAAAATAAACCAACCGTCTCGGTTGGAAGTTCTGCGGCGAATTGGGCATTTGTCGTTCACAATGGAACAACCAACTTC
>JANTOQ010141040.1:0-15229 GCA_027564595.1 Bythotiara depressa | reverse complement strand
CAGTCTAGATTGATTATTGTCCAGTCTATGGCAAAACCTGGTTGACAGACGACAGGATTGCATTTTAAACACTGGTGCATATCAAATACGCCCTACTTTGCAAACACGTTACACTATTAAAGAGAATACTGTAAGAGCAGAATATGGGTAGAGGAGCTTTATTTAAAATAAACACATAGTTTAATAAGACGATGTATTACGGTTCATCATGTCACATAAATATACACTTGTAAAGCCAATCCCGTAATGTAACCGTTATCTATTTTGGTTACTAAAATCAGCAGCATAAATAAATAATTAAATAAATATACCAAAAAACAAACAAACAAAAACGATCAAAATTAATTACATGTGTCATGATATTTACTTCCGTATGCACACAGTGGCATGGCGCATCAGGGATATCAACGTAGAGACATTAATGTTTTCACTTCCTTTTCATTCTGTATCATAATAATAATTAATAATGAAATAAATTAATACTTTAATGTCAAAAGTCAATGTGATATCAATAAAATTTAAAAAACGTTATAAAAGGATGAAACTAAGTATTTCCTCTCCCATGTAATGGGTGACGTAAATTAATTTTCTCAACCATCCGAACTGTTCACCCTCTCCAATGTAAAATTATGTACATGCTCTCCTCTTCAGATGTCGTTTGAAAATATAGTGAAAATATATAAGGGAATATAATATATCCTGGCGTATTTCCGTTAAATCACAAAAAATCGAGATTGAATTTTCCAGGTACTATCAAATTAGTCAACTTTAGCCTTGAATCAAAAAATAAGTTCAGAACACTAGCTGTAATAGAGAACTCTGGGGATCGATGTATTATTAAAATTACTATTCTTCCCTTAACACTTTAGGGCCTGTTTTCTACGAAAAGAGATCCAAATCAATTTATTTTTCCAGATGGCTGATATTTAGAAATATAAAAGAAAATAAAGAGATTGTATAGAAGCTGATAAGATCTTATGATTCTTGATAATGGTTTTCAATGAGAAATTAACAATAGACAGGAGATTTATTCAGGAATGAAGGGTTAAGCACTTCTTTCAAACACAATATAGGAACTTAATGTAGTGTTTAAATTATTGTACTGTCTTTATGAAACTGGCGTAAAGTGTAGTGATGTCTATTAATTGTAAAATAAGCTCAGAAAAAAATGAACTGCTGCGTACAACATTAATATAACTTTTGGATATATTTCTGTAGGCCTTCCAAGAAATGTAAGTTTTGTAAGATCCTATCTGAAGAGAGATACCATCATAATATCAGAGTTTCGGAAAGAGGATGGCCAGAAGCATATTTATATACGTTAAATGAACGGGAATAAAATAAACAGAAAGTTTCTATTGTAACTCAAACTCAAACTCAACTTGTTAAAGTTTTATCCCCTGTTACAGGTACATATTTTTATTGTGCTTGTTTTTGGGATTCTTAGCTATTACAGGACTGCCCTGCAAAGACAAAGAACGTAAACCAAAGTAATACAACTAAATTCAAGTTTAAATATATCTGCATTGGGAGTCCAGGTACCTCTTAGGTTTATGCCAAACGCAATGTGCTTAACGTTTAAATAAAGTGTAGATTAAGTCTAATTTAATTAATTAATTAATTAATTATATTGTCATTAGCATATTAAAAATGTAAAAGTTGTAAAAACAGGATTGCTGAAAAGCAAAGAAAATCGAAAATTGATGCATTTACAATGTTTCTTGTAAGACTTTACAGGAAGCGAAATCTACAATCCTGAACAGAATATTTTAGGCTTTTGCGGTTTTAGGTTCTTTCATGCTCTCTCTCTAAAACTAGAACGGGGATAGGTGTTGACGGGAAACTAGGACGAGTGACACTTGCCATTGTATTTTCTTCAGAAATATTTTGTATGTGATCCAAGGCCATAAATGTCCGGCCAACAGACAATCTCAAAAAGTGAACTTAAAATGTTTAGCTAAGACATTTTCTATGTACATGCATGCTTATTTCATAACTTGTGGAACTCAATTTGTTTATTTTAGCAGCTTTCCTCAAAACATTATGTGCAGGACTGCAGTCAGTTAAATTAAGTTAAATTCGTATCCATAAATATATAAGCAAATCCTCACATACAGTCATGCTTTGTAAATTTGTGTCTGTAATACATATATGGAGAACGCGATACATGTACTCGAACATGTCCGAGATTATGTACAAATAAATACTAAACTGTTGTGTTTTCTTTTCCAGTTTCCAGTTCCAAGTTTGTGACATCAAAAAGTTTACAACTCACTTATGTACAAGATTTACAAGACTTCCCAAAAATAAGTACATTGTCATGTGTTAATGTTGTACGTTTCACGTAAATAATTACTTTCACATAGGTTTCTAGACACACAAATAGAAAGGGGATTATCACGAAGGATTCATTATATTATGAACGAATGTGCAAGTAGAAAAGCAGATGTTCTAAGACAAATAACTATGCCCAATGTAAAGATACACTTAATTCTGCAAAGGTTTGAGTAAATATATATACACTTAAAATGCATACTTGATGAATAAGATTTCATGTACTTCCAACTTACACAGATATTTGGTGTTAAAAATAACTACCAAGTTAGCAAGTTAGTTCGATTTGTAACCAATCACTTATCATCAGATTCATAATAAACAAAGCTTTGATCTTTCACAATTGAAGCTTTGTCAGATGGAGCGATTTGACTTTTAACCATGTTGTTAGTGTAACACAATCCTTTTTTCACTGAAACATTGAATGAGCGACAGTGTTTTCCATCCTTGATACAATAGCTGTAGCACTGATCTGCTGCCGAAATAACGTATTTTCGAATAAAGCCATTGTTGAGGTAGAAACCACTGGAGAGTGCCATAAAGACAGGTGAAGTGATTACTTCTAAAATGGACAACGCAACTCTGTTTAAACTTGCTTAATACGAAATTCTTTATTGCTTACTTAACTATGAAATTTGTTTCAATTTTAATGGACATGGAAATTAATGTTTGTCAGTTATTGGTGTGATTAACATTTTAAATTACTGAGCTCTTTTTTAATCTCTTACACTGTTCATTCAGTCTTTGTTTGTTAAATATGTTTTTAAGATAACAATGAATGGTTTGACCTTTGATCTAGTAGTGCGTTAGAAATGTGCAAATCGCACTAGTTTGGTAACGCATTGGTAATACGTTATCATATAACATTTATCAGGTTAATATTGCCTTTTATATTGTCCTAATTAATCTGTCAACAACATATACTCCTGGACAACCTACGTGCTAATGATAATATACTTTTCCCAGTAAATAGTTCTTAAATGGTAAGACTTTTTCTCTACCGATGTGATTGATATAATACAACTGCAAACAAATTTATTCTCTCCGATGTAATAAAAATTATTACTCCATCTGAACGTTTTGATGAGCCATTGATATAAAAACAATTTATAAAATCAGACCCTAATTGCTTGTTACTTAGTTTTATTTGTTTTATTTTACTTTATACGAAATGGTTCCTGGCCATGTCACATATGTGTCTTGCAGGGACCATTGTCATTTGGTTGTTTTAATCGTATGACCATGTCTTTTATTATATTTATTTGATTTATATTACATAACTTTGTCTTTTTGTAATTTATCATGTTTCAGAATAGAAAACAAAACAAAAACAGATTTACGCGAATTTGGAAATTATGGTAAAATACTGCTAATTGATAAATTATATATATGGTACATTATTTTTATTGTTCCGCGGCTTTAGCCGACAGAACTATAATTTGAGCTCCGTCTCCCTTGTGTTGTCGCCATTTTCCCCGAGTCCAGGCTATACACCACTTGAATCTATCTTTTATATTCAGCCTAGTGAAAATGTGTTTTTAAAAATTTGCCATGAGCAAACTATAATGGGGATGGAGATGAAACAAACCATGATGGAGGTTAAAATTATGTTAATTAATTATATATATTAACTGCATTATATATATAATTATAATTATATCAATTAGTTGGATATTAAAATGCAACAGTTTATATCATCATCATCATCATCATCATCATCATCATCATCATCATCATCATCATCATCATCATCATCGTCATCATCTGCGAAATTTTACATTTTAAACGGGTCGTGCTATAACACGGAGGTGCCAAGTAACATGTACGGCAGTATATCTATGGCGGTATATGTTTTTTATGGAGAATTCTTTAACTCCATTATTTCTGGCTATCCTTATGAAAAACAATAGCTACACGCCGTACTTGAGGCTTGAAGAGACGAAGAGCCTCGGAGGGCACTAGAGTACTCGATCTTTAATCTCCATCTGTCTATCAAGGACGTTTTCGATTAGCTCAGCCAGTTGTAGTAGTGAGAGCAACATGAGAGCTAGCTCCCTGGAAAGTTTCGTATTATTTGGATCTAGCTAGCTAACTTACAAAAAGGAGTTTTTGAAGCGTTTAGCTATCTAGCTAGCTACCCCTTTATCGCCATTTTTACCCCCAGTTGAGCTACCTTTTCCCTTATTAAACACGATATAAGTCTTTGTAACACGTAGTAGAATGTCCCCCCCCCCAACCTCCCTGGTTAGTTTGCTATAATTTGGAGCTAGCTAGCTAAGTACCTCAAACATAGGGTTTTTGAAGGAAAAAACCAAACTCATCATTTAGTTTATTTTTTTAGCTATCCTTACCTCATGTAAATGTTTTGAAAGCATTTGTTTTAGTGAGTAGAAGGTCCCTCCTAGCTCCTTGGTGAAATGTGGATAATTTTGAGCTAGTTAAGTACCTCAAAGTTAGTGTTATTGAAGTGTGTAACTGGCTAGCTACTTTTTGTTTTTTTACTTGGTTCTTCTAAATGATGACTTATTGCCACTGCAGTTCTTGAGTAGAGCTACACTAGCAGTTAGTACTCATGGTGTAGATGCAGAAATAAATTTGTTTGCAAACTATAAAATTATTTTTGAGACTTGCATAAAATGTCAAAACTTTATCAAGAAATGTTGACATTTTAGCCAAATGCCTACCCTTTTTGCTTAAACTTCTGTATTTTTTGTGCCATGACTGTTCAAAGCATACTTTTCTATATAGTATCAATGTGTACGTGTAATTTCTAGCCATTTAGAGCTAGTTAACTATCGAAAAGAAGGGGGAAAGTATGCGAAATGTTGACTTTTTAGCTGTAATTCACTTATGGCATAAACATTTCTATTTTTAAAGCTACGACTGTGGTCAAACTAACATTTTCATAGCCTGTGACTTAGTAACTATGTATACGTGACTTTTAAAAATATTTAGAGCTAGCACACTAGTGTTTTGGGAAAAGCTAGCTACAATCCTGACCATTAATTATGACACTTTTGGTTATGGTAATACTTGCGTTAGCACCTTTCCATTCTCGTGACCATTGCATGAGATGTGCATTAGGTGTTAGTAGGAAAACATGTGGGATTGGTGGTGCCACTGTAATTTATCGAAAAATACCCAAAATTGTCCTTATTTCACTGATCAACATATCTTATGATGTCACAAAGGCCACAAATGGACTAATTAGGAGGATAGCGAGACCACTCGTCTTGTCCAACCATGCTGCGTAGCCACGGTTACTTCTCTACCAAAGTACCAAAGATCATAATACTTAAGTCCTTAGTAAACTGGAAAAATTTAATTATTTCCGTAGATCTATGAGCACTTTCGTAGCACTTGTGGAATTTGATTTTTGAATTTTTTGCGATTTGTGCCAAAATATATATGATGACCATGATTGTAGCTATCTAAGTAATTATTAGTTTTTGGCTTAAATACTGACTTTTTTGCACAGTAATTTTATTAAGTTCTAATTTACGTTTTCAGAAATAATTTGTCGTTATTTTTTACCCGCAATAACATTGGGTGCGCTATATACCATCTTTCAACAACATTTTTTAATGATTGGCCATTTCCGAAAAAAATGATTGACAGCGGACTTATTTGATATAATCTATGTTGCCTTTGGTATATCGTGTTTGGCATTTTTTATAAAACGCTATTTTGATCCGAAACGTTAAATTAGCTTTTCTTAGCCTTATCTTATTCAACGTACGTAAGACTTAAGATTTTTACACAGGTCTACCGCCATAATTAATGTAATTCAACTGACCTTCATTTATGAAAGATAATGCAATGCAATAAACACTGAAATCTTGTGAAATAAAATGCAGACTAATAATACCTGGTTTTGGCATTTTGGTTTCTATTCCACACAAACCACATGTTCTGCGACACTTCTTTCTTTCTTCTGCATTGCTGCACGATGCTGTAATGCACGCACTCTCATATTTCGTATCGAAACAGTCATTTAGTATGTCTAAAATGTTATTGATTTATTTTATTGTACATGTAAAACTGGTATATTTCAGAGATCAGACAACTGATTATTAACACCGCTTTAAGACTCCCCATGTTATATTACATATATGACATGTTATATTACATATATAACTATATATATTACTTTGTTGTAGTGCAAGAACAAACATTTATGAAACATATAGTATCTTAGTTTAAACGAAAGAAAACGGAAGAGATGGTGAAAGTGTGAAACAAACAGCAGTTACTAAACCATACAATCACTGGAAATCAGGTTACGCGTTGGTAATACATTATTATACAACGTAAACCAGATTAACGCGAATTTGGAAATTTGAACGGATAATGGAAAAGCGTTGCTATCCATAAAACTAAATAAACGAAATGTTGTTAGAAGAAGAACAAGAATGTGATATAATTAGCAATAGTAATATAGACGAAAATCAACTAGGAAGAAAAGCGTTGCATTTGAATAGAAAGGCAATTGGTAAGTTAGCCCTAAATTTTATTTCAAAAATAAAATATTTATATCAGACAAACTGAAGGTTTATAGTTTATGCGCAAGATATTACTAACCTCAATAACATTACTTGTGAAAAAAGGAATAGTATCATATCAAGTGAAATACAAACTAAATCTAGTGAGGAACTTAGTGAAAATAGAATTTTTTTTTTTTTTTTTTAAATATAAACGCGATGTTGGAAATGTTTGACCAATGATATTTAAGAGCGATTCTGGATGTGCAACTTATTGTTCAGGATGAAAGAAAAGCTATACGCGTTGCCGCCAAATTTGAATTTTCGATCTGTGTTCTCCGATACATGAGCCGACCAAATGCCGTCGTTTTACAATATCTATGGCATTTGAATTTAAAAACATAAAACCCGACCTTTACTGAAAGACAAAACCAGAACGCATTAGTTTTTCAAAGTGAAGTAAGAAGAAAACAGTTCGGAATACGTAGAAGGCACACGGATAGTTCAAAGATTAAAACGTTTTAGCGTCACTTTTGAGAATCTTCATAAGTGATGGATTATACCTTAAAATTTAGTAGGAAGGAAATGTTTTTTCTTTGTTTACATAAAATGAAGACCTCTTGTGAAAATGATATGAACTATCTAGACACGGCATTTTATAACACAATATTCCAACAACATCTTATTGTTTTGTTTTGAATAGGGTATTGAATTTAGAATAATAGTCCCAACGCGGTTACTACGGCCAGAAAACAATATGTTGCAGATCCAGCTTCACTCTTAAATATCACAGCTCAAAACATTTCTAAGTGGCAACATAGATAGTCTAATTCTAAAAGCAAAATTTAATACTAATGATACCATGTAGATTAGATAGGGAAGAAATGGTTAAGATACATCTAGTAAGGAACTCTGCAAACACCATCTTCTATCATCCGGACTATCTAAAACTTTATATATAGAAATTAATTAAATGAGATATAAATGGTTTTTATTTGGGACATATCACCTCACCAAGTCAACAAGACTGATATTACTTTGAGTATGTTGGTTTAAGATATATACAGTAAATCCTACGAAAGAATTTACTTGTTGTTGATTTTATTGCAGAATAAGGAGAAGCATGTATTGATTCCTTTCTGTTTGAATATAATCTAAAAATATTGTTAAAGAGAAAACATGTTACAAAAATACAGAAAACCCAGTTGCCTTGACCTTTTAATGACTATTAGTATAAATAGTTTTCAAAAAGCCACGACTACGTCATCCGGACATCTTCAAAGTAGAATAGAGAAAATAGATATATCCAATTATATAACCTTCGAAAATGTTTTAATGAGGTACCAGAAGAACACGAGCCCTTTGTAAAGAAAATAGTCAGGGAAAACCAAACCATATATGACCAAATTTTTAAAGAAAGCAATAATGAAAAGGTCAGCACTAAAAAATAAGGTTTTATGAAAATACAACAATGGAAGAAAAAACTATTGCAATAGATTGTAGGAAAATGAAAGGAAACAATACTTTGCGAATTTACATCATAATAACATTACTGCCGCAATGATTTGGAAAACTGCCAAGCCAATTTTGTCAGAAATGGCACAAGGCAAACAAGACGTTATCATTGTTGACAATGAAAATATAATCGCCAAGGGAAAGGAAGTTGCAGAATATTTATTTTAAAATTCAGTAAGTGCTGTAGGAATCTCCGCAAACCCACTTTTATTAAATGTAACATGTGGTGACAATACAATAGAAAATACATTGCAAAAATATAAGACATATCCAGCGTTTTAACGATCAGGATAATGTTGTCAGCAAAAAATACATTTTCCTTCAGAAATGTTGAAACAACAGAAATAAAGAATCAACTACGCAAAAAATTATTCCAATAAAAGATTTAAAGTATACCTCCGACGTATGTTGAGGTGTCTTAGGTAAGATAATTAAGAATGACATAAGAAAGAACAGGTTTCCGGATAAGCTGAAACGAACTGATATAACTCCCATTCACAAGAAAAGAGATGCGATTAAAACAAAAAAACTATAGACCAGTGAGCATACTACCAACATATTGAAAAATACTTCAAATGGTTTTGCAGAATCGATTTTGCAGAATCAAATTTACAATCACATCGAAAACTACCTATCACCGTTTTCAAGTTGATACCTGAAAATGTATTCTACCCAACATGCTCCTTTATCTTTGATTGAAGATGGAAATTGTCGTTAGATAAACATGGGTAGGCAGGAGCCATATTAACCCTATTCAGGGAATCCTCCCTCTCGGGTTTTTTAATTTAACCTTTGAACCACTGGTGCAAATGGACTGAAATTTTGTGATTTTTCCTAAACTTTATTTGGAAACAAGTGATTAAAATATTTTAGTATTTGGAATAACGGTTCTTCCGTTGGGATTAGATTATCAGCAGATGGTCAAAATATTTTTTTTGATGTCATGATATTATATACTGTTGGAAAGATAATTTTGCTTAGAAATCAGAAACAGTAGTCAAATAAGCTAATTCTACTTAATAAAACACCCCCAGGCTTATTTTAGAACATAAATCAGTTTCACATTTCTTGGTGACAAATAGGCAAAAATGTGTTTGATGACGTCATCAGCACTGTGATGAAGTCATCAAAATAATTTATGTACCAAACCTTTTTGCATTGCCCCTAAGTATTTATGTGCCAAGTTATATTGTTATTGCCTATATCAAAAGTTATGGAGGGGGAGGCGGAATACGCCCCCCCTAGTCCTGAACCGCCCCAAAATGCCAAGGAGGAATAGGGTTAACGAACCTTTCAAATGCATTTGATACTCTAATTTATGACTTACATTTAGATATATTAGAAGCTTATGGTTTTGATGAAAAAAACCTAATATTAATTAAAAGTTATCTGACAAATCAATGACAAAGAACAAATATTAACACGTCATTCAATTCATGGATAAAACTACTACTGGGTGTCCCACCAAGCATTAGAAACTCGCCTATTTAATATTTACATTAAAGAATTGTATTTTATCATAGAGCAAAGTAGTGTTTGTAATTTTTCCGATTTGCAATTTTGTACTCGTATAACAAGAATTTATTAGAGTTATTATTACGTTTAGAACATGATACTATGTTGACAGTAAGTTGGTTTCAGGAGCATTACATGGAACTGAACGAAGACAAATTCCACTTTCTCATTTTCGGGAATAATTATGAACATTTCTGGGCTAAAATAAACTACAACATGATGTGAGAACACACAAAAAAATTCACTACCTTATATCACTTAGTAAATCTTTTTAATTTGGAATCTTAATGAAATCATTCATAGACTCTAAAATTAACTACTGTTCCTTAGTGTGGATGCTTCATAGCGGACCTTGTATTAGAAAATTTACAATTTACAAGGAATAACATATCGAATAGTCTACAAACATAATATTTCTTACTTTAAAGATTTGCTTGAATAAGGACAATTCTGTTCACCAAATAAATCGTCAAGTTTTAGCAACGGAGATGTACAAAATAAGAAATAGTTTTGTGCCAACATTTTTGCAATTTTGCCAAGTGGAAGTAAAACATACACATTAAGAGTTTACAACTATTACACAATATCAAGCCCGAAAACTGTGAGTTATGGGACAAAAAATTTGGAATATGCTACCAGATAAATGTCCATTTATAAATGTACAAGGTTGAATTGGCTGGTCAAAAACAAAATAGCTCTTATTATTGGATGTCCGCCACAGCCACAGCCAACTATAGATGAAGAGTTAAGCCCTTCAATGAGCGAGAATAGAGGGCGATGTTATATGTGTACAGAGGGAATTACTGGTGAAGGTTACAAAGCAAAGAGAAACCATGTATCCAGTAATCGATCCATCTGTCAAGCATGTGGTCGCTATACGTGCAAAGATCACTTGGTACAAATATGCAAAACTTGCGATAAAAAATAGAAAAAACTTGTAATCGTCACAAGATCTTTTACAATGATGTACCTTTTTGTTTATTTGTTCTAATTATAAACCCCTTTATGAAGTCAGAAGAAGAAAATTCAATTAAAAACTGTTTATATTGATTCTGTATGAACAACATTTGAAATCGCATGTTTTTAGCCGAAAAAACTTATTTTTTCGACATACCCCGTAACAACTATGCCGAAGGGGCAATTGTTAAAAATAAAAGTCTATATTTTTATTATTATTATGATAGTAATTAGGTTAAATATCACTCTGCCAAAGTTTTAGATTCATAGCATATTCTGATAAAAAAATTTCTTGGGGTGTCTTTGAAGCGCCTACTCGGTCATACACCAGTACATTTCTCAACCGGTACCAGTAGGGTTAATGCACACATTTGTTTGACAGTAGCTCTCTCCAGATCTATGATGAGTTTATTGAAATGTGCTTACGCAACCCAACCAAACAAGTCCACCACTGATCTAAGGATTATTTAACAGAGGTGGTCTTGAACATTAATGGGGTGGGGGGGGAGTAGCTAGGCTATGGTAGGTCTAGGTAATTCCGCGCTATCTAGTTATATATTTGCCAAGAACTAAGAAAAATACCTCACCTAAACAGCTCAATTTATCCAGATATAGAATAGAAGGAATGGCGTTAGTAAAGCTCAATTTTCCTACGAGAGGGAATTCTATTTCCTGAAGTTGATTGGATGTGACGACATACCTAATACGAGTGCCGGAGGCAGCAGGCAGGAGAACGTGAGAGTAGCTTACGAGAGTACTTATCTAATTTTATACATAACTTGAATAATAAAGAAAAAAACATATATTATTTACAAGAAGTCAACATGACTGGCGTCGAGGCAACTGTCATGCAAGGCAAACTTAATATTCTTCTTCCAAACTCGCTGTTTATAAAGGCACGAACAGTACTGTGAGGTCGCCCATTAATGTTTACATTTTGTATCCTACGTTACTTGGAAACAAAATGATGAAAAAAGTTTATTATTTGGAATAATGGTTCTTCCGTTGGGATTAGATCCTCAGCAGGTGGTGAAAGTTTTTTTTTTATATACCGCTAGAAAGAGAATTTTGTTTAGAAATCAGAAATAATAGTCAAATCAACTAATTATATTTGATAAAAGACACCGTACGCTTGTTTTAGAACATTTAAAGTAGGTATCCAATTTCTTTGTCACAAATTGACAAAAAAAGTGTTTGATGACGTCATTAGCACCAAAATAATTTTTTGACCAAACGTTTTGTATTCCCAAGTATGTATGTGACAAGTTTGACTGTTTTTGCATCACTTATATCAAAAGTTATGGAGGGAAGAGGAATCCCCCCCACCCTTAAAAACTCCTTCAATCCTGTACATTAAATATGGAACTTATGGCGTTTTTACGCTAATTCGGGTTTTAGCACCTTTCCTTTCTCGTGCCTGCTGCATAAGACGTGGGTTAGGTGTAGGCGGGAAACCGCGTCAGATATCCCGTACCACTGTGTTATACTGAAAAACATCCAAACTTGTCATTATTTTACTGATCTACACGTTTTATGACGTCACAAAGGCCTCAAATGGACCAATTAGCAGGATAGTGAGACTACTCCCATGTTCAATCGTGCTACATAGCCACGGTCGCTTCTCTACCGAAGTACCTATGATAAGTCTTAAGTCATTGGTAAACTGGAAAAGTAAACTGGAAAATTTTAATTATTTATCTAGTTATATATACGAATACTTTGGTAGTTTTTGTGGAACTCGATTTTTAAATATTTGGCGCTTTATGTCAATATATCATGTCCAGGATTGTAGTACTAAACCACCCCAAAAACCATAGGCTTAATAGGGTTAAGAGCGATATATTGAGTTTTTGATATGATAATGTATTTCGATCGAAAAACTAAGTGTTTCGATCGAAAAACCCAATATAACTATATAATGTGACAAATGCGTGGCATAATACATAGCTACATAAAATAGCGAAGCACATGGATGTCATGGAGGACTTGCTGAAAAGCATAATTGTGGAACAGTGTAATGGCAAATTTAAAGAGAAACAACTTGATTGTGGCGCTGTTTTAGCTCTCTCTGACACTGAAGTAGCAGCCCTTGGCGTGAGAACTATCGAGCATCGGCACCGACTAAGGGAATCCTATCGTAGAGGAAGGACAGCTGCACTTTCCCTTTCAGGTGCTGCTGTCACTATTGATAATAATAATACAACAACTGGTACCGCTAGCTCTACTTCTAGTTCATTTGCGAATGAAATCAATAGAGAACGTTCCATCCTCTGTAGCTCGTATGAAGACGAACTGGAAACATAGGAAGTGGTTCTTTATTATCCTCATCCAGAAATAATAATAAACATACGAAACCTAAAATTTGGTCTGTTGAGGTTTGTATGTTTAGCGTCAACGTATGCTATAACTGTGCCAACAAATTTTGAAAAACAAAAGCTGCTAAGATCGGGCTTGGATTTACTAAAATACAGTTAAACTTGAGTGATGGTAAGGAGCAGGCATTGGAAAGGTTGTATTGTGCAGAACTGGAAGCGGAAGATGGCAAGCTTAAACTGACAAAAGGTTCTCCCCAGTTTCGTGACTTTGGATGTTGTGAAGTAATCCAATGTCTACCCAATTTGCGCAATGTTTCTGTCAATGAATGTTTTTTGTCGTGAATAGATCTGAAAACCATGCTTGCTGGTAGTCAAACGGAAATCAATATTAGACCCAACCAAAGATGCTTGAGCATTGAGCCATTAGGAGAAGAAAAAAGGTCAAAGAGAATGGAAACATGCATCATTTGTAAAAAGTAATTCCAATAAGAGAGCTACGAAAACACTCCTCCTGAATACACTCCCGCTATAATTAGGTACTCAAGAGTAACTAGTGACTTTTAAATTTGCACAATGTTTTTCAAACAATTTACTCTGGCAGGATACACTATATCATATTTTCTGATAATTTTCTGCTACAAGGTTTTTTATAATTTTCCTTATATATATAAAAATTATTTCTAAAGAGATAGCTTGAACTTGAAAATATGAGAACTGTAATTTCAAATTTTGTAGGTTCAATTGCAAGTGATCGCTTGGATGGAAATGCGAGTCATGGAAGTGCAAATTAAAATGATCAAGATCATGAACGTCATGGAAATGTGACTGGTATTTATCTCTTTCAGCCAAACCTTTATCCTCAGAACATTGCAATCATAGTATCCTAAATCCCCTGCTCCCTAAGAAAAAACCTCATACGAACCTCAAACGAACATGGACCTCCACAAAGCAGACTGAAGTTTTATACCATCCTACCCATTCCTTCACAACCCTTTAGAAGGGCGTAATTTTGTGTTTGCGAAACCCATATAAGACATTGTTTGCTTATGAGTGTTTTGTTAGCTGTAATTCTAAGTAAATGATATATGGACATGTTCATTAAAATGAGACTAATTTTTGACAATATGTTGCAAACACTGCGACTGTTATTTCTTTATCATTTTGTTTGTCGACATTATTTGCAAAAAATTCCATTTCATCAAAAAGCCTAGCACAAAAGAGAAAACTTTAACAATCAGAAATCTCTACACAATTTGGATGAAAAGTGTTTGACAAATTAACAAAAGATTCAAGAAAGATTTAATTATAAAAATTTAACAAGTGCTATTTTCTGCAAATAATAAAAAACTGTTCCAGTTCATTACTTTCTGTTTTTTACAGGCCCAGGTGTTTATATATCCTAATTGGGACTTAGTAAAGACCAATACCTGTAATTAGTTTCTTCCAGAACAGAAAAATGAAAAAATTATGACAATTTAAAATTATTTTCGAGTTATTTTTATCAAGCCCCCACTTGTAAAAAAACAACCTTTCAATAATATAATAATGAAAATGAGTTTAAGCAATTAGAATTAATATCTAGAAAAACTAAACATTATAAAATATGATCAAAAACAAAAAGATTTATAGAATATGTTACACTTTCCTGATGATAGAGGTTAATCACTTATCTGAAAATAAAAATTATATCTAGAGATGTCAAAGATAACATTTCTCAATATGGTTTATTGAAAAACCTTTCTAACTATACACAAGCTGATAAAAAATAACAATGTTTATTTTTGATCGTATCTTGATCTGTTAATTGATTGTTAATTTCTAATTAGTTTTGAAACATATATATTTTGAGTTTTTCCCCGGTTTTGCTTGCAGGTTAATGATATAATGATATAATCCTTCCACAGTGGAAGGATTATATCATTAACCTGCAAGCAAAACCAGGGAAAAACTCAACTTTGTACAAGACATATAAGCCTGGTAATCCAGTCCGTCTACTTACATCAGGTTGTAACACAGCTATTGAGAATTTGGCGAAATTCATAGAGACGACTTGTGCTCCACTGACTGAAAACCTTCCTAGTCGAATTAAAAATACATCTCATTTATTAGATA
>JANTOQ010140928.1:7432-25256 GCA_027564595.1 Bythotiara depressa | reverse complement strand
CATGTGAAAAAACTGGTCTTCCTTTATTTTTCTACTTAGTCACGCGACTCGTTTGACATGGTTTAAATCCGCCCATGCATACCATTTTTCTAGAATTAGAGAGCTTATCGAGTATATGCTATAGCCAAAACTATCCACTTATCGTAGGTACTTTAAATTTTCAACAAAGACATGTTTTTAGATAATGGTTGTACCGTATTTGTACCTCATAAAAACAAGGTTCAATTTTTTTCTACACTTCGGTTGAAGGAAAACGGACGTTACCTAAAACTGACAGTGTTCTTGCGATATTCAACCTCGTTCCCAGCATTATTTTTACCTTTCTGATATTATTATATACGTATATGTTATATATAATTAGCTACAGGTTCATTGGTTAAAAACGAAAACAAATCAGTGTTGTACAGAAAATATCAAATAATCCTTTTTCACACGGACATACGGTAAAATGTATTGCAGCAAATAAAATAGTATAATCAAATATACAAGAACGTGTTTGGAGAAGTGCTTCCTGTTTTTTAAGGAGCTTGTAAGGTATTTTTGTAAGAGGCTTTTTTGACGATTCCTATTAAGTTTTATATCTTGGTCTCTATTGGGTTTTTGCCACAGTGGACAACTTAGGTTTCACAAAGAAATCTATTTTGTAAGTATAATTTCTTTTCCCTTCTTTTTTACCACAGTGGTCAACTTATAGCATAGGGTATATTTTATCCATCGGTTGAACATCAACCATGTCAAATATTTCCATATATGTTTCGATATAATAACGAGAAATTCGTACATATAGAGTATTCTGTAAATAGTATGCAGAATCTAAGAAACCAAGAAAATAATTCGATAAATCGAGGAATTCGTTACAACAAGATCTTAGTCTGTTTTATCGGAAAATCGGATTCACGGCAATTCGTATATCCGGTAAGATCCTTCCTTCTGGGTTCTTTTTAAATAAAGACTAGGTCCTAATCTAGATATAAACTGTGTTCACAATGTAGAGGTTCTGCTGTATTCAGAAGCAGCCAACGGAGGTGTTCTAGGAAAACGTGTTCTGAAATGCCATGAAGGACTTTTTTAGTAGAATTTTATAAAGTTGCCGAAGTCTTCTGGAACACCTCCATTTCTCAGGAAGAGTTTTTATTTCCCTAGAACACCTAAAATTGCCGGGAACAACTCCTTTTCCCCTTCTTAGAACACCTCAATCTGCCTGGAACTAATTCGTTTTTTCAAGCGCAAAAATTATTTTTCCAGCGTGGAAGAAATTGTTCTTAGAACACCTCAATTTGCCAGGAACATCAAATTGAGTATTTCGTTAGAACGCCTCCATTTGCTAGGAAGGATACCCCTCTAGAGCACCTATTTCTTAGAACACCCCCATTGGGTTGCTTTCGTGTATTCCTGAGCCACATTCCTCTTCCCTTAACAAGAACAAGAACTTTTTCATATAGAGCACCAATAGAACTTGTCGCTCGATCGAACCGTGCAACCACAACCAAATTTGCCGCTGTGGAAACCCATTTAACTGGCGGAAATCGATCGCGCGATTTGATTTTTTTTTTTAACAAATCCCACCAGAACAGAAAGATCAAATTCCAGTTGCACAATCTAGCCAACAGAATATATTCGCCTGAAGCAAATTATTTTTTGACGCGATATATTTTCAATATACGACAGATCAGATTTCTAACAGTCACTAAGCAAGTCTAGATCTCTCGGGAACATATATCTTTTCAATAATCAGGAGAGTTGTATTCTTGACCTGATCAATTTTCCAAAGCTTTAGAAACTAATTTTTTATTGAATGTTTTGTATAAAAGAAAGAGTGAGTAAATTTTTGTATAAAAATTAAGAATATCTCTTCAAGGCTTTCCTTACATACCTTACATACCTGGAGATATATCTCTCTAAATCTCAGAATAAGATGGCGTTATGGTTTTATGCTAGGTTATGACTTTAATAGCTTCTAAAAACACCTCTCCATTGTAGGGATTTTAAATAACACACTACTTTTGAACTACTTTACAACTCTCAGTGGAAGAGAGTGTAACTTAAAACTCCTTTCCTGACAGACGACAATACATGTAACCACTAAAAAGTAAGGCGGAACAGTTTCACGAAACAACATTATTTTTGTCTTGTTTACATTTTCTTGTACCATAATACATCAATGCATAACAACAAGTAACAAATTCAGCAAGATCGCTTACATGAAAAACACGTTCCCGTAAGTTCTAGGTTCATTGGTTAAAAGCGAAAACAAATCCATATAAAACAGAAAATATAAACGAACCTTTTTATACGGACATACAGCTAAAATAATATGATAAAATACATGAATGTAGAATCTGTTGTATCCAAACAAAATCGAATCACTTTTGCTTCTTTAGCATGCGGTTGAAACACAAAACTTTTGTAAGCGCATTAAGTTTTAACTTGTTGGACAATTATTCAGGGAATTAACAATTAACAGAAACAGTGCAGCAATTTGAAAGAAATTACCTTTATTATAAAGTAATGATTAAAAACTAATTATGGCAACTTACCATGGTAACATTTTTCTTTTTATAGTTTTCAGATTTTATTGTTGTTCCAGCAGCCATTACATAGGGTAAAACGTATGTGTTCTTCTGTATAGCAAATGTAAATGTTATGATTGTGGTTAACGTGGTCACTCTACCTTCGGTATTAAAATCAATGAGTTTCATTTGCTTTTACCATTTCTTTGTTACAGCGGCACAACAGTGATTGTATAAGTCAAATGAAAGACGCAAAGGAATAATTTAGTTCAATGAATAAAAACAAACGAAACGTAAAGTAAAATAAAATAATAAGATTATAATTATTATATGCAATTTGATCTTGTGATCCCTCGATCGCAGAGGTTTTCTTTGAAGCGGAAGACACGATTAAGAAAAACGTTTCCGCGTGCCGCGATTACTTTTAAATAAAGCGCGTTATTCAAGTATTTGTAATTTCAGAAGCAAACAACAGAGCTGTTCTTAACTACCAGGAAGTACGTTATTGAATCAAATTAAGAGAAAAATAGAGGTATGTTTAGATAAGGTTTAGAACACCTCTTTTTCCCAGGAAGCGCTCCTATTTCTCTTTGAACACATTTTCCCCCACGAAGCACACCTATTTATCTTTAGAACACCATGCAACACAATTCCGCAACGAAAAAGTTTCTCGCGATAAACAGGATAGTTAAGGTAAGCGACGGAAACAATCCATGTCCCCACCATTAGCAATTAGTTGAGGAAACGAAACAAAACATTAATTACAAGGCAATCGTTGGATATAACACAACATCCGAATTATCAAATAGTAATTAGACGCTGTTCAAATGTTATATATTTAGAGGGGACTAACCTAGCCAAAAAGTTTAGAGTATCGTCTCTTTATCTAATTGGCATCATTTTCGCATCACTTTTGTAGAATACTATTTCGGCTTTTTGTCCATAGCTGTTGCTCGGTACGATAGACACCACATGAGTCTGTAAAACACGAAATATAATAATGCATCAGTGCTGAAGAGCAAAACAAATCAACGAAATATGAATAAACACGAACATTGATAGGTATTTGCAATCAAAATGTTATTACATTCGTTGTTTACACGACAACACTAGAAGCACAGACTTCCTTTGTAACTTTTAATTCAATGGATGACTTTTTTGTTAACATTTACGTGTATTATTAGAACATAGGCGAAAGCAGCCAACGGAGGTGTTCTAAGAAATAGATGTTCTAGAGGGACACACTTCCTGGCAAATGGAGGTGTTCCAAGGAAAAAAGGAATTGTTCCTGGCAACTTTAGGTGTTCTAGGAAAATAAAAACGTCTTCCTGGGAAATGGGGGTGTTCTAGAAAACTTCAGCAACTTTTTAAAATTCTACTATATAAGTATTTCCTGGCATTTCAGAACACCTGTTTTCCTAGAACACCTCCGTTGGCAGCTTCTGCATAGGTACTCTGTGAATGCCTCACACAGGAATAGACACTGTGGGATTTGTGCCGTCGTGAATCGCACAGATCAGTTAAGTACTAAAGACTCTTTCCGAAAAACAGACAGGCAAACCTGTGCATTCTTTAAGGATTAGAGACGAAGCAGGATAGTAAACAGAAGAATTGTCAAATATGTGTTTAATTGTACTAATCACAGTCACCGTAACTTTCATTTAAAGTCGCTTTATTCAAGTGATCACGCGTGACCATTAATTTTTTGAGTGCATTAAATGGCTATGCTGAAAATTTCAATGCCACACAGCAATCAGAAGGGTTGTATTCGCTACACTACGACAATGGTCAAAGCGTTCTTAATTTTAAATTTTCCATGTCCCGCCTCGTATTCACGAGTAAAAATAATTATTTGCATGAACATGAGGCGAGACAAGACAGGTGCGAAAATAAGAAAGTTTGGACTTGGTTAGTGTAGCGAAAACAACCCTTCTGTTTGGTGTATTATGGTATTGAAATTTTCAGCATATGCCTATTTTTTAACGAGGATTCTGAATTTGAAGTCCGTTTTTTTTAAATAAAAATAAACTTCAAATGAAATTTTGGAAAGGTTCTATTTTGACTTGAATATTTTTTACAGTACCTGCATCCGCCACGAAGTCAAACAAAACAAAAATGCTTCGACGCAACGACCGGAAACATGCTATTTACTCAGATAATTGTTGTTGTTGGTTGGCATGTACAAGCACGCTTACACGAATCTGCAATAAACTTCTAAAATTGTACTTTAGGTATAAACAGATTCTAAATTCTATTCTATCACAGATTCTAAAATATTTGGCAAAACACTGTACAACATTCCAGCTTTTTCATGAAAACACACTGACAGGTATAATCTTGACACTTACGCCATCAACAACCACCCCTTTCTCATTTTCTGAATACCTAAATGGAAACGGGGCTAAGGTACGAATGTGTCCTAATACCAAATGTCAAGGATTGTAGATGTTTTTGTTTTAGGAACGTTTTCTAAGGAAATTATACAACCAGCAGATACATAAGGATGATGGTAGAGGCCTTTTTGTTGTCAACTGAGACAGCATCAACCGTTTTATAAAAAATTCATATATTTTAACATCAAATAACATAAATACAACTTTTGACGGAGAACCGAATTCTGAAATATGTCTTTTTTATAAAAATTAAACAAAATTTTTTGAGTGACATCACACAAATTAATATTGAGAAAGGTCTATTACTCAATGTTTTCCTGCTTTTTTATGTCATGTGTATTATGCCATAATGTGTATTTTGTATGTGGGAGTGTCTGCGTGCGTCATGCGATGTCAGTGGTAAGAATGAACTATTCAATTGTTGATAAGACTCTTTTAGTCTTCTTCTAGTCCCAGCGATTGTATATGTACAAATACTTGTAGATATCATTTACCTGTCATATTTGCAATTTTACTTTATGGCGAGATATGTAGTAATAGTAATAATAATAATAATAATAATAATGTTGAAATAATCTGCGCTCGGGAGAAGTCTCAGCAAAGTAACAGTTTACTTCTAGAAATCGCACATAAAAAACTTACCTCTGAAGTTTAGCTTCTTTTTTCTATACCCCAATGGAGTAAATATTGCGAAAGAACCCCCTAGATTCGTCAAATTGGCGCTGTCCGCTCCCAGAGAGTACTAACAAGCCTTGGAAAATTCCAAATTTGACCTCTGTAAATTCGCACACTATGTTTACGTACCTCTGCATAATCTGAATACATGATCGCGGTTTAACGCAATACATAGACTTTGTTTCTGTGGTTTTGTAAGTTTATAAACATATTCGTGCAAACGTCTACACATTTATACTCTGTCAACAGAACAACTATTTCACACAGCGACATGTTCCTAAACTGTTTACAAATTTGATATAACATGCAACATGTAGACGTTCGATGAAATGGAATTCCAGGCACGTCTGCGTCAGGTTGGTGGAAACCCCAGCAAGTCTCCCTAGAAGCTAAATTTACCGTAGAATCCGATTATCGCACTGAAAAAACATCTAAAATTGTTTTCCTTTTGAAAAACTGGAATTTATTACCCTACCTGTAATATCCGGTTCCTTAGCAACCGAACGGGTTGTAAAAAACCCGTTTTAGAGACGCTTATAGTAGTAATATACCAGTTATTATTACGGGTAATAATAAGTTAGATTAATTAGTGTGCCACAAGTAAAGTGCAAGGTTTTTTACAAACACTTGATCTTAAAATCTTTCAGTTTACTTTATCAATATAGACTTAAAGGGTCCGTTACACACAACGATATTCTGGAAATATACTGAATTATACGATATTTTAAAAATATTTTCGTGTGTATGGTGCGTCAAAATATATTTTGCATATCGTACGCTCATTACACAACACGTGTTGAAACTTATGAAGAACTTTAACCACGTTCGCATTAACAAAATATTTTAACATGACAAGAAACGTCCCAAGAGGTTTTTACACATTCAGTATTGAATAATAGGCACCATTACTTTCACGACTTACTATTTATTTATTTATTTCTATAACAACAAACTTTAGGATAAAAAATAAAATAAACGTATCCAAGGGCGAACCACTATTTAGGTTGACGTTCTTTTGCTTATGTAGAGCAAGAAAGGCTGTAATTAAACCTTACTTTCTCTTGTTATTCCTTACTTCTGTCATTATGTGCTTCGAATCGCGCCACGAGGTCGAAATGTTGAATAAAGAAAAATATTTTTAAAATTATATAATTCAGCATTTTTTTGAGAATATCGTTGTGTGTAACGGACCCTTAAGACGCACGGATTTTTGGTAAATTTGGTACTTTGTTACTAAACTAACTAGACTAGAAAAAGTCGTTCTTAAGTAGTTCGGAAAAAGCCGGGGGACGCGCTTCACTTTTCCGCCGCGCGAGTGAAGTCGAGTAAAGAACGACGCTTGCTAGTCTATAAACTAACCCGTGCTCACATTGATGTTCGGCAGATATACTTGCCAAGGAATGTATTGTTCGGGGGCTACTTGGCTAATTAATTATGCACATAATTTTTTAGCACTTTCTTGCTATTTTCACCTTTCATTTAATCGTATGTAACATTGAACACGCAAATTTCCACAAAAGAATATATCAAGAAATAAATATTTAGAGGGGGTTTCCACCTTAAGTATTCGAAACATTTAAAGCTGAAGAGCGAGATGGACATGTAAGGTTGCGAGTTCAAATCATGTAATTGACACAGTGTAGGAGATAACCCCTTCACAAAAAATTCTTCCAGACATCAGCTTTTTATGTTTTGCCAGTAATACAATATACCTATGCTCCTGCGGTACAGCCCTCTGCTATTTTGAAAACCACTCAATAATTTTAAAACTAAGTGAAAAAAAAGTCTTATTCGTCTTTTCTTACGCAACCACCCGAATATCCGTTATCGTTTTCTTTTTTCTGAGCGCGAGCCGTGAAGTTTTGTTTTTTATGCAACCGCCAGAATATCCGTTTTAGAAGTTCTACCTCCGCATTTAAACTTGATAAGGCCACTATGGCAGATCCGGCGCTTATGCATCAAGATTCAGTCAAAAGAGACGCCAACCAAATAATACGAGATTTAGATTTAGCGTATAAAGCGTCGTTTGCACTAAACAGACAGAGAATCTTTGAGCCGGCATATACCAATTAGTAGACAGGAACTCTGTTTCTTTCAAAGTTCGACTTACTCAGTCTTAATTAATAACTTTCTAATTGGTTTCCAATTATATCATCGCTAATAATAATAATAATAATGGAGATTTAACTTTACGGATCAAGAAAGCATACGAAAAATTAGGTACTGTAGAAATAAAAATAAGTTTTAACAAATAGCAATCTATTTTATTAACGGTAAATATTGTTAAGACTTGGTTTATACTACGCCGTAGTAAAATATTGTTAATACTACCTAGTTTATACTACGTACGTTTATACTGTATAATGTAACACTTGACGTGATGTTAAAATTATTGTGCAAAACGTATCGTAAATGCTATCTATAAAACAGGCCGATATGCGTCAACTCTGTATTGTATGTGTAACCAAACGGAATGGTGTATGGATAATAAACGTAAAATGAATGGATAAAATTTGAGGAGTTACATAACTCTATATAAAAGGCTCTAATAAGGCTTGCTTAGAAATTGTATAACACTAAAAATGCGTCAGTCACGGTTGTGTTAGCGAAATGAGTGGTTTTAAATTTTGATCTTCGTTCAAACAACGCAATTAAATTTTTTTCATAAATAAAATAATATCTCATTTAAATTTAATTTAAAAATAACTTATATTTCAATCCTAAGTCACAAAAATCTATGTTGAAATTATTAAACCTTTAAAGCGAGCAATAAAACTTTCGCACCTTTTACTCTTCAAACGGTCATACGATTCTGATTTCCCGATAATACCTCCGTAGTCTCGTTATCGTACAAATCCTTATACATATCTCAAGGTGGGCGACGTGTTTTTTGCCAGAAAATAAAATTTGAATTTGGTTGGCGGCGGCGTAATCCGCGACGGCCAAACAAATGGAGTCCCCGAGAAATGTACGTCTTTGGTCAGTGTTTAAAAATACAATTACACGACTTTTTTTACGAGCACATATAATCGGTCGAAAATAGATCAAACAAAAATGGCAATTATCAAGCGTCGCCGCCCTGTATCTAAAATGGTGTGCTACAGCTACTGATATAATAAATACTTTTAAAATTTCAGTATACACCAATTTTTTTGACGAGGAATACGAATTCGCAACTCATTTTCAATGAATGTAATCAGAAAGCAAGTTCCATTTTCTGTCACGTAATTTATGGAAAGGAATGTTTGGAGCATGGACGCGTTAGGATAAAAAATGAGGTAAGCCGGATTATACGCTAAACTTTAAGAGTTCTATTAGGTGAGGGACGAGGGCATGCTTGTATAACTATTAGGTGAGGGACGAGGGCATGCTTGTATAACTATTAGGTGAGGGACGAGGGCATGTTTGTATAACTATTAGGTGAGGGACGGGGGTATAAATAGGTTATTTTAATCCTTTAGTGCATCGTGTCTCCAGGGAATTAAACTGTTACTAATTTATTTACTGTTTTGATTTTTCCAGGGAGTTAAATATTAGAAATATAAGGTAAAATAAATTTGGTAAAAGCAGATAAGACCCCTGGTTCTTCGTTTAATTATATAGGTTTTCTATAAGAAGATTAATTTATTCAGGAGGTCCATTGATGCATTGAAGGATTAAGGGTACGTGTACACTATGAAGTTTACAACTCGCAAAATTAAAAATTATTGAGAGTAAATATTTAATTAATTCTCATATCATAAATCAACAATTTTTGGTTTTCCAGTTGAAATCTTCCACGCGCCAATGACGTAACGCGCCCTGATTAACAGAATATCTTTACCCATCTGCAACCAACTGAAGATCGGAACCATTTTTGAGCCTAAAAATATTTTGGGATAAAGAAAGTTTAAAATATTTACTGGAAGAATACAACTGCTGTGAAATCTAAAGAACTATGCATCAGTGTAGATTGTTAAACAAATCCTCCCAACCTGTACTTCAATCTGCTAAATATTATAATTATGCACAAGATTTGACCAGAATTTGTTAGCTAATCTAATATTTCGCTAAAGTTTAATTTCCACTTGCTACTTTTATCGCACACATTTTGTAGCACGACGTTGTTTTCTCGATTCTGATTGGCTTAGCAGAAAAAACGGTCGAAAAAGTAGGATTAATTCAATCTACTTTTCAGTCGCGCGATCGATTTTGAGCAAAGAACTGCCGGACAATCGTGATAAAAGTAGCATGTGGAAATTAAGCTTAAAGAACAATTTTTTCGAACTATGGGCGACCAATGCGAATCTCTATTAAATATACAACGGAACAACACTGTAGCTACAATTCGTTATGGGACTGCTTCATTGTTCGCAAAATCTGGTGTCAAGAAAAACCAAGAAGTCACAACCTCGCATTTAACATATTTTGAAAATAAATTATATATTATAACGTAAAACCAGCTATGTTTACGCGGTAACTAACGTGTTGTTATATGTGTTGAAATAATGGTTGACAAGTTTATGTCTCCGAAACATTCAGACTGTATTAACATTGAAATATATGGAATTAGAAATTTTAGATGACTTAGCAAGTACGAATCAAATACACCCTTGTTGCCTTCTCCAAGGTTTATTTATAAATGAAATTACTAACCGTCAATTTCTTGCCAGTTAACAGCTTTCTCAGCGATGGGAATTCCTAAGGATTGTGCCAGATACAATAACTCAACATCAAACGCCCTAAAGAAGTAAGAAAATGTAGTACATAGCTTGCATCAATCTTACAATCTTTCACAAAATATTTTAGACTTTTGTTGAGGTTTTAGGCCCTTTTCGCATTGCCATCCGTCCATGTTTTTTTCTTATTTTTATTTTTTTCTGTTTGATTTTTAATGAGAGTTCTTGTTGTATATTTATATCAAATAAAAAAAACAATTCCCAATTTGTCCTATTCTGAGGGAAGAAAGGCACCCACGCATTGTAACCGTGCTATTCTGAGGGAAGAAAGGCACCCACGCATTGTAACCGTGCTATAAGATCGCGTTACTTCAGTGCCAAAGTATAGGTTCCGCATGTCTAAGTCAACTGGCACTAGGAAAAAGTAGCTCAGCAGAAAAGGTTTAACTACAAGACTGTTTACATACATAGACGCTGTCTCATTGCTCATTATTTTGGCGCCTCGTCTCAAAATATTATGCGAAGGTGTGTAAACAGCAGGGAATTCTAGCATGTCTACTTGATGTAGAAAGGGGAGTTATATACTGTGGAAAACATGTAAGAAAAACTGAATTTCAACATCAACTAACAAACATATTCAACGAATCGCTCAAATTTTTTCCCATCGCATGAATAAGCTTGCTTGATGCAAATTTAATACCGAATTATTAATTTGAAAACTATCTGTTGCTATAAGTATAGTCAAGTATGCGAAGATTCTATCTGCAAGCCGACCCCTCCACACATCTTTGTTTCCTAAAACAGGGACAAATACTTTTGGACAGATTGAAACATGCACAATGAAGAGGTTTTGTTTGCCATCAGTGTTTCGAGCAAAAATGTTATAAATAATTGTTTTTAAGTAATGAAGGCAGTGAAAACTTACACGACATTTGCACATTCTGGCACCATCAAAACTGCGCTAGCCTGTATACCCAGTGGGCACATCATGGTCACACGACGTTGCAACAACGTCTGTAACGCCTCTTCGACGTTGTTAGGATGTTGTTTGACCATGATGTGACCACTGCACAGCGGAACGTTAAAAGAAAGAGAATTTTCATGGAGTTACTCTGACCTAGTAACAAATTAATAATAGGATCATATCATATTTATTTATTTAAACGTCGAATATAAAATACAATAGCTTTAAATAGCTAATAAAGTTCGACCAGATGAGCACTTATACGTAATTTGGAAAACTAGTATTACTACCAACACCACACACTCTTTCTCCCTTAATTTTGAGATTCTTTCTTAACATTACATATGAAGGCCGAGCATGGCAGAGCACGAGTAGACCCGTTTCCACGACAATTTTCTCGGGGCAGGAAAAAAAATAAAAAGTTGAAATTTTAAATTATTTTCCCCCGTCGGAACACTTCAGCGGTTGCTACTCATGCGTAAAACGCATGCGTGAAGTGGAAATTTTTCCTGAGTAGTAACAGCCCTTTGTATTTTTTTCTTTTTAAAGAACAGTTCAATAGTGAGGATAGGAAACGAATTATAATGAATGGGCTTGGGGGTACGTGTTTTTCTCAAAACAACCAATTTCTAAATTTAAAACACGGAAACTCAGGAATGGTGAGCTCTTATGCGATGAAACTTTGCTTGCTTTCACTCCTTCTTCTTGTACAGGGACTGAACTAAAATCCGTGCAATAGACCCAGCGGAAATTGCTTAATAGTAACAGCAAATATGGTACTTGGGCCTAAAAATAGACGAAAAAACTCTGCGTATCTTTACGTCGGACGATAAAAAGATACATACTATCTTTTAGTTCAGGACCTTCAATGAATCAATCAAATCAAACTCACCAAGTTTTACGTTTTGAGCCTATGCTGTTTTGCAGATATATTCTCCAAAATTATCCATTGTTTTGGGGGTATCGTGCCTAATTAATTATGCATATAATTAATTTTTTATCACTTTCTTGCTATTTTCACGTTTTATCTAATCGTATGTAACAATTGGACACAAATATTTCCATAAAAGTGTATATGTCAAGAAATTAGTTTTAAGTGGTATGTACCACCTTAATTGGACATGAAAGTCAAGTTTAAACCTTTTACCGAATTAAACTGCAAACGTTTCCCGCGTAAACAAGAAATTAGAACAAGAAATAAAAAACATAAAGGGGAATACATTTATTTAAAACAAGATTTCGAGCATAACAGTACAGTTTAATGACTTGCTGATATGCGCAAGATAGTGACGTGACGTGCCGCCGCGCGATTTCATAAAGGGCGGCTTGCTTATTACGCAGGTTTTCATTAAAGTAAGCAGCATGACGAAAGAAAATCCAACTAAGTGGTTTAATCGTCACAATTTTTTCTTTCTTACGTGCTGTTAAATAATGCAAAGAATACATGCGATCTTTTATCAAGATGACAACATTATTCCCAGTACACTCCATGATTGCTATGACAACAAACACTTTGAATTAATAAAGCACGACAGTTAAATCACCATTCAATGCAACTGTATAGAAAATTATTTAAAAAAAGAAGAGAAGATAGGCGACGAGTTTTAAAAAAGGTATTAATTTTATTCGTTTATGTAGTGAAGACTGGATGGCTATCTATACAGATTCAATCTTAGAAAATACAGCACAACCAAGTCCTAACGTAGAGAAGAAACGTAAAACTGGCTTTTTTCGAGTAATAAAAGTTTCCCCAACCGAAGCACTCATACCAGAACTTCGTCCAAGAACTTCTACTCTTCCAGTCTATTTATCATCGGAAACACCTCCAAATAGCCGCCCTCCGTCACCATATAGACGATCAAACTCACAAATTTTCCGACCAAGCTCGCCAGCCTATCTAACATCTACACTTGGACAAATTACACCCAACAAATCCAGATTGGAAATATTTGTCCAGTGTAATGACTTACCTACGGTGAATTTATTCAGCAAGACAAATCCTTTATGTGTACTGCATGTGCGAAGATATGGACAGTGGAAAGAGTACGGAAGAACGGAAACGATTATGAATTGCCACCAGCCGAGATTCACTGAAACATTCTATTTGAACGCACAAAATACAGAGAACCAAATGTTGAAGTTCTCTCTATACAACTGTGATAATATGAACTCTAAAGATCTCAACAAACATCACTACATTGGCTCGATCACGATAAATATCGAAAGCCTAAGTGAAGAACGATTTATAGAACATGATATTATCTCAGAAGAAAATCAACCAGCAGGTAAACTCCTCTTATGCGCTGTTCAAATTCGACGCCAATTAAATCACAAAAAACTTGTAAACATTAACATGGGGGCTCAAAAGTTAAAAAAAGGTTTCTTTAATCGAATTGATGCTTTCATGGAGATTGAACGGGAAGTGTTTGAGAACTGTTTTCATCCTGTGTATCGATCGGAAGTTATTTTTAAAAACACTAATCCTCGATGGAAGATTTTTTTCCTATCGTTACAAAAACTTTGTAATGGTAACTTCGATGCCAATATCAGCTTTACTTTTTATAATTATAACGCTAAAGGGGAACACGAAACTATTGGCAGACGTTCAACTAAGTTACTGGATTTACTGAATAATACTGGTACTAAACAGATTCCAATGTCACGGGTATCTTCATCTAACAGAACGTTACGTAAAAAAGTCCACAAAGAAGATCAAAACTGTAGCGCTATAAAATTTTATCAATTCTCTTTAAACGAACACTATTCACTAACAGATTACATCCACGGTGGAGTGGAGGTTCGTTGTTCAATAGCTGTCGATTTTACCCTTTCCAATGGCGATCCATCGGAGAGCAATTCTTTGCATTCTTTAGATGAATATAATACAAATCAGTACACAAACGTGATGCAACTCGTTGGGGCATGGGTTTCTCATTATAGCAAGAATGTAACCTTATATGGATTTGGAGCGACATTTAAAAAATCCTCTGAACACTTAGCTACGGAAGACGATTGTGAAACAGAGACGTCCATAGTAGAGTGTGACACTGAAACATCTGCGGGGGAATGCGGTACTGAAACGTCTGTGGAGGAATATGACAATGAAACGTCTGCGGAGGAATGTGACAATGAAAATTCTAATTACTGTTTTAAAATCTCAAAAGATTCGGAACTGACTGATATAGATGATATTATATCTGCATACATCGACGCAATTCCTTGTATTAAAGCAGGAGGGCCAACGTACTTTAAGAAGGTTCTGGAAAGCATATTGGCAACTTTGTCAGACGAACAAAACAGTTTTTCTTTAGTTCTATTAATTACTGATGGTATCAGTAACGATGAAGCAGAACTCAAAGACTTTTTACTAAGTCTGAAGGAGCAGTCATTTATTGTGATCATGGTGGGCGTGGGACCGTGTAACTTCTTATCAACAAGGTATCTGGTTGAATATATCAACAAAAAAGCTGGAAGAAAACTCATTTTCTTTTTGGAATTATCAAAACATTCATACTCGGCAGCTGACATCAAAGAATTGTACGCTGGGGTTTCTCATGCGATAGTACAATATTTTATGGCAAAAAACGTGAAACCAAATATAGAAATGGGAGCTCATTGCGAAGACGAAGATGAAGACAATACAGCAGATGTTGTCAAAGACAACAACAATTTGTCAGATATTACTTGTTCTTCCTGCCCTACATGTGGCTCCTACGTATACCTACCAAGGGAATAAGTCTCCTTTTATACAGAGCAATAAACAAGTAAACATTACTGCGAGAAGACTACACTGGCGGACATGGTTTTATAATTATTATATAATATTTAGTATAATTTTACTCTTTAATGCACGAGTATACCCCCTGAATATAGTAAATTCTTATAGAAAACCTTTATAATTATGAGAAACCAGGGGGTCATATCAACATTTACCAAATTTATTTTAAATATATTTCCAATAATTAACCCCCTGGGAAAAGTAAATCTGTCAAAGAGATGAGTAAGGATTTAATTAATTTCAGGGGACATTATGCATTAAAGGGTGACCTCCGACTAACACGTGCGAATTATCATGAATGAAGAACAAGAAATCGTAAACAAACATTCCTTATTAAAAATTTACCTACAAATAAGATGTATTTACTTAACTCAACAATTTTTTTTCTGTAAACATTGTTATACTTACTGACACATTGAACCAAAATCTCCATTTTTTAAAAACTCAGGGGCCTTGAATGTTAAATAAATATCTAAGTTAAGAAGAGTCTCTGTCACCCTGTTTGTAGAGACAATCCCGAGTCTCTGTCACCCTGTTTGTAGAGACAATCCCGTCCTTATGCCTAAGTATTATAAGTCTCACGTATAAAAATGAAAATACATTAAGACACGTGCTTTGTACAAGGACGTTTTTACTTCTGCTCGAAACGTAGCTAATTACTTACGCATTTGTATATACAGTCCCATCCTTCTTGTACCGAAGTAAAAAATAAAAAGAACTTACCATCTTTCTACGTGTAGGCTAGAAAATAAGGTTAATGCTGCTTTCCTCGTAAACAATTTGAAACCACACTAAAAGAAATTAATAATACAATTGTATCTCTGTTAATCAGAAGGTAATCATGTCCAGGTATATGTGTATCAGAAGCCTATAAATATTCTCTTAAAGCATGAAATAACGTTTATATGTATGAAGTGACAGCCGGTCGGCATTTAGCTTTTACATTACTGTTATTAACAACAGATATCTTGTTGTGGTCGATTTTCATTTATTTCCTTTGAATTCTAAAATTATGTGACAGACCTTTTCATAAATAACCCAAATTTTGATTTCATTTTTGATAAAAACAAACTACATATTCGAATTCTGCGTTAAAAATTATCCATGTAGCAAAAATTTGAATTTTTTAACCCAAACAGAACAGCTTTTATGAGCCAAGAACCTCTTGGTTAAACCATTTTAAATATTCGATTTAACATCCAACTCCTCGTTTTCGCGAAGAGGCTAAGGATTTTGAAACTTTTAACTAGCTCGGAAGTCTTCCCTGATAAACAATACGCTTTAAAAGGAAGGTAGTGTTTTGTAATGTTGCGCAATTATTTATGAAAAAGGCGTATGAATATGTTCAATAAAGTATATTATATTATGTATAATCGATACTAAAGAGCATTTTCAATCATGTATATGAAGAACAGTTTTATGTACCAGTTTCATTTTAAAATAATGAATACAACAACCACAGAACTATTTTCTCTGTATAACTCATGTTCAAAATCATTTCGCGTTTGCAGGCAAGATTAGAATTCATAGCGCTCATAGTTTCAACTTTAATACTAGCTTCTTTAGAGATACAGGCTATGTAATAAGATATATAAGTTGAAGCCTGCTGCAAACCTATTTATCAGAAGCTTGTTACAAGGTTGAAGTGTATCCATACAATGATTGTATACCCAAAACTGCTTCACTTGCGAGGTCAATTCTTACTACTTACGCAAGCAGCCAACGGAGGTGTTCTAGGAAACAGGTGTACTAGAGGTGTCTTTCCTGGCATATAGATCAGTTCTAAAGATCAGATTTCCCTTTCCTGGCGAAATGAGCTGCTTTAAGTTTCCAGTATTCCTTTCCTGGAAAATTGAGCTGTTCTAAGAAAAACTTGTCTTTTTCCTGGTAAATTGAGCTGTTCTATGAGTTGTTAATTTTAGGATTTCCTTGCACAATGAATTGTTCGTAGAGAAATCAACTTGTTTGCTAGAAAAAAAGAGGGGTCCTAAGAAAAATAGCCATTCTTCCTGGGAAAAAATAGGTGTTGTAATAGAAATAGGTTCGCTTCCCTTCCTGGGCAAAAGAGGTGTTCTAAGGAAAACTCAATTTTTCATTTCATTAGATTTAAAAACACATTTCCTCCTGGCAGTTAAGAACACTTGTTTCGTTAAAACAGCTCTACTGGCTATTTCTATACTTACAAGCATGGTAAATTACTCAATACGAAGAGGTATCTTAAAACAACAAAGCATGAAACATCATGCAGCTAACATTTAAATTAAAGGCTGACCATAAATTCATTTATATCTGAAATTTTTGAGACAAATTTTGTGCGAAAACATTCACAGTTTAAATAAACGCAATACTAAATGCCCAAAGTTCATGTTGAGTTTCATGTAAACAAAACTCTTAGTACTCCACCAATGTTTATTGAACCATGAACACCCATGCTCATACACCTGTAGTAATGTATGAGAATTGTGACAGGGTAGCAAAGAAATGTCGACTTTTACATTAAAACACAAAGCAATTCCTGAATAACAATGCTCTTTAGCATTTAGACCCTTCACTTTGTTTGTTGTAGTGTAAATGAAATCAAGTAATGTTAAACTTTGTACATTATCACATATTCTAACACTTACTTGAAGGTGATAATCGCATGAAATATTAAATCTTGCATATTATCACATATTCTAACACCTACTTGAAGGTGATAATCGCATGCAATGTTAAATCTTGTATATTATCACATATTCTAACACCTACTTGAAGGTGATAATCGCAGGAAATGTTAAATCTTGTATATTATCACATATTCTAACACCTACTTGAAGGTGATAATCGCAGGAAATGTTAAATCTTGT
>JANTOQ010140817.1:0-15232 GCA_027564595.1 Bythotiara depressa | reverse complement strand
AATATAATTTTTTATTACTTTCCACAACACGCTAAGTTAACAAGAACTACATTTCTAAATAGAGGAAGTATTCAGCATTCAGAAAATATACTTTTATATATAAATTATTTGAAGAAAGCAAGATATAATAGTGAACATGTGTGATGAACGTATACACTATCTTCAAATGACCTTTCTTGTAACAAAGTTTTAAGACAAGTTTCATAGAAATCATTAATATATATTTTCGTCGAAATCATTAATATATATTTTTGGATTTTTATTATACTTGTTTATATTTTGTTTTAATTATCTCAATAAATATAGATTCAAGTTCATTCTCATAGTTAGGTTTAAGATTACAATGTTTTTGGAGATATAAATCAATGCACCACCTTTATTCATTTTCAGTTTCGTAATAATTATCTAAGGAGATGGTTAGTAATAGGTGTTTTATTTTTTCCAGTTGAGTTTCAGTAACTGATATAACATTGAAATTAAAATTGAGCACAGTAAGTAGTAGTAAGTAGTGCTTAATGTAAATAGTTAATATCAGTTGTTTAATAATATTTAAAGGGAAATATAACATCAGAATTAATTTTCTTTTGAATGTAATGTAAGTTCTAGTGCTTTAAAATATAAGATAAATGCTTTTTATTTCATGTCAAATGGTTTTGCTGTTCCAAAGTTATAGCGTATTTTCTTAACTTCGTGACGTCAGTGCCGCCCTCGATCGATTTCATCAGAAACTCAGTTGAGTTATATACAGTAATCAACTTTCATGATTGCTTTCAAACACAAACATTACATGAATAAAAAACATTTCATTTTTGTTTATTTACATTTTTTTACTTTTATTATTAACTGTCTCTCTTTTTATTAGAAAATTTGATTTTCTATTCTTTAGAACATAACATATCGTTCAAATGGAACTGATTTACATAGCAATCTCCACAGCAGTGAAATAGAAGTGTAATGAGATGAGAGAAGAAAAAAGTGCATATATTTTTAATATCGTGTTCTGTAAACTCTGGTTTGATTCCATAACCCACATGTAAATCCCAACTTTATCATCTAAATCCTCAGAAGAGTCTGATTCAATAATATTTTTGACTGAATTTGTGACCTCGTGTTTATTCTGAATGTATAGTTGGGCGGCGGCAACATTGCAAATTGAAATTTAAAAAAGCTTAATGCGTTTTATAATAAATTTCCAATATATTTTTTTAACTTTTCTAATTTCTAACTTGGTTAGTATCAGTTTTTATTAAATTGGTGGAAAAAGTTTTGCCAAACGTTAATTCCACTTATAAATATCAGTGTTATTCCCGTTCTATATTACAGGAGGAGTTATCATCATTCTCATCATTTTGTGTTACACATTTATGATACACAAAATCTCCATTTTGATAAAAAACACATTGAATATGGGGATTCACTTATATGTTTGCTATAAATTTGTACCTGTGAACATTTCCATCTATAATAGAGAGATGTACCAAGCAGGACAATACCATTACCGGTTATTGATTCAGGAAATGTGAGCCAGTTTTTAAGTTTCATGAATCATTATCATGTACTACAAAAAATAATAATATTTTAAAAGAATTATAGAAAATGAACTGAATTGTTTTTGTGGCCTTTATTAGTATTAGAATCAAAGCAGATCAGATATGAAACACCTAAATAGCTGATCTGACAAATAGCCAATGTCATTTTAGCTGAAAGATATTTAAAAAAAAAATCTAACTAGAATGAACTGTTGGTATCTTTCTAATTACCCGAAAGAGATAATATATGCTGACCACGATTGTTGTTTTTTGGTTGCTAATTTCAGTGAATAATGCACCATTGGTATTTATTTTCAGCCTTATACCATTTTAGAATTTATTTATTAGCATAATTTCTGAGCCGTATTTGGAAATAATCAACTTTTATGGATTTAATTTTTTTTTGAAGTATGCTTTTATAAAAAGTCTAAATTTTGCACTCCTTTCATGTGCCATTTTATGCAGTTTTCAAGTTCATACACCTGTTTTGTGCAAATTTTGCCTGTTTTGGCTTATTAAAGAAAATTAAAGACTAAGAAACTTTTTTTATATAATATATTCGATATTCCTGCACTACATACATAGAGTTATTTTAGGGGTATATTTGGAACTTTTTGGCAGAGGAATGTCTGATTTGCATAAATGGTCAAAAAATGACCAAACATTAATTTTTGAATTACACACTCAGGTATGATAAATATATGCCTCAAATACTAAAAACTTGATTAAATAAAATAATTTTATTATCAATATAAATCTTGATAAAGTAAGTTTTGAGGAAATTAATAATGGCTTGATTTAGTAAAGTAATTTTTGAGGAAACTAATGGCTACATTTGATAAAGTAATTCTTTGGGAAACGTATGACTACATTGATAAAGTATTCTTTGAGGAAACTACTTTGATAAGGTAACTTTTCAGGGAACAAATGCCGGGGGGGGGGGCAAGCAAAACAGTGTAAACTAATGTAAACTAATTCAAACTATATTATTTCCATTATCAGAAGAACAGTGCAAATCTTTGTTTTTCCAAACTTATAAATGTCAACTGTCTGATTTCCAACTGGCTTTATACAACACTCAGCATGAGCAGGGAAAGATAAAGAAATATACAATCAACGGACCATTTGATGATGTAGTTTGTTTTTTACTTTATCCATGAGGTAAATAAATTGTACAAATGTAGAAAAGCTGCATCTTTATCCACTCTGTGAAAGATATGCATTTGTAAATGTATGTGTCAACTTGTGCTTTTGTGCTTTGTTGAATGGTAAAGGATTTGGTTTGATCATTCTAAAAATGTTCTTCCAATAATTTAATTGAGTGAATTATTACAATGAATAGCACCTCATGTACCTCATAAGCATAAATGTTTAGTATGTAAAGTCTTGATGATTTTCTTTATAAGAATGTAATAATCTTCAATAAATTTGTTCCAGTGTTTTTTCAGCATCTATATATATATATATGTGATTTTCATGGTATGACGATATATTAATGAAATACTTTCAATTAAGTTTTTAATGTTGTCAAAGTTGTATTTAATTATTGTGTCAGCTCGTAACGATGGATGTAACTGATTCTACTACTAAACACATGAATTTTATGTATGCGAACTCTTAATAGTTTTCCTTCTCTACTTCTGCATAAATGGATATTGTGTAATTGGTTAGCTACTACCAAATGCATTTGAGTTTTCAACTTCGATGTAATAATTTCTTTCTAACCAAATGAAGACTTGTGCCTCTACAAAACGACTGTCTTTCTCATTGAATACTTTATAATGAATGCTGAGTGTTAAAGATACCACAAACCACTTAACCAATCCAATGTAGCAGATTTATATTCATTTATTATTACTGAATAATACATAATACATAAAATATAGACCCATAGTTCATAGAATAAACACCAACTCTAAAATAGACACTTCTTATAACACAACACTCTACAAAGAGGACGATTAGTTTATTGTATTGAATAAAAAAATTCCACTACTTTAGGATCACACACTTTTAGTGAAAGTTAAATGCACATTTTTCTATTTCAAAACTGACTTTTGATTCTCACAATAGAATTTTCAAAACTGTTCACGAATGTTTCTTCCTGTGAAATTCACTTTTGGATGAAGAATAGTAAGATTAAGAATTGTAAAGTTTTTGCTTTTCAAAATTTTTAAGAATTGTTTTTTTGCTTGCTATCTTGCAAACGTTCCTCATAATTTTGATTATGTGTACTACAAAAATTATAAATTTGATATATTACTAACTTCTAAAATGTTACATAAAAACAATTTTTAAAGTTGCTTTAATATAGTAAATATAGATAAATAATAGTAAATATAGATAAAGAAATAAAATCTATCTTTCTGATTTGTGCCACCTTAAAATCCTCTACCTGCTATTCAAAGCATGCTCCAAATAAAACAAACTTTAGTGCAAAATTAAATAATATTATATGTTACAATCTACTACAATGACATAAGATTTTAAGGTGACTGTTCCTTTCTATAAAAAATACTCAAGCATCAAATTTGCTGCTCAAAATATGAAGTAGATATGTTCAATACATCCTTTGATAGTCTCAAAAAATGTTTGGCTGAATTTTGGTATCTAAATGTATAATTAAACATATAAACATTATAGTCAAACTCCCATAGATTTATATTTTATATATTAATATATTAATGTCTAAATCCCCCAACGAGGTACAGATTTAGCCAGGAGACACATAGCTAACGTCTAACTTTAATTTGCAGGCAAATTAAAGTTCTAAATGACTCAGATTCACATTCATTAGATTGATTAAATGATTTGATTGGTTGAAAATTGTTCAGGCTATTTGCATCAGGCAAAATATTATCATTTTTCACTTTATGATTTGTGAATTGTAAAATTTATAAAATGTGATAAATTGGAGATACCAAGGAAAACAGAAAAAGAAAAAGCAATAAATTTACTTTGGTCTCCTGGCTAGTACAGATTTGGACCTACACCTACACCTTCATGATATTTACTAAAAACAGTTAAAATCAGTTACGATGAGTGAGAAAAAAACAGATGATAAAGTCATAAAATACAATAGCATGTACATCTTTTAATATATCAATTAATTGTACTATAATTTACATCATGATGCAGAAGTAACGTTTATTTGGTATGGCTTTAACAGGAAATAGAAAATGAAAAAATAGTACTTTCTTCCTCATGCAAAATAGTGTTTTCAATAAATACTAATAAACAGTGTACAGTCAGTGGCATACCCATGAGGTATAAGCACCCAAACACTAAAACACTAAAATTACAAAAAGTTTAAATAAAATCACAGAAAATATAAAGGTTTACATTAATGTTATGTAGTTATGTAACCTTAATGGATATGCCCAAGTGAAGACTGGGTATGGTACTGACAGTGTGATATGCAGTATGATAAAAGCACTGAAAAAATAATTGCAACAATTTTAAATATTTATATTGTAAATTGTCTCATCTATTACAATTTTGCTTCACTTTCAGTCACATATTAAAAGCTGTGTATTATAAACATATTATGCTGTGCTGTTGAAACAAAACAGCCATTACACATATATACAAAGTTATCTATGTGTATCTTGAAAATTTCAGCTGTGTAAATATAATATATTCTGGTGTCAATAGTTTAGTTTATCAACACGTGTTTCATATATCAAATGTATATCGTTTAAGTATTCACAGGTGAGAATGGAACAAGTTTCACTTTCAGGTGAGTGATAAACACATGTTTGGTAAATAAACTCATACATTTTAGGTATCTCACGGAAGCACTGGGTAAGATTTAACTCAAAAGTTAGGTGCTGACAAAGCAAAGCAGTTAGGCATATTGGGTGAGATAAACTCGCAACTTTCAGGTGGTATCAAGCAAGTATACGTTATTTCTCAATGATCTATTGGGTGGATGAACTTACACAATCTAATATGTAAAGTAATAGTAATAAAAACTTCAGAAAGCTACAAAGCAATAATCTCGCAAAACTCACTGCTGAAAACAACTACAGACTCCCAACCACAGGCTACTTCTTTCACAAGCAGTACGACACAAACACAGTTGTGCCAGAAACATCATATTTGGAATGCTAGTCATTGATTGGCTGAGTTTCAACCAATCAACAACTTAACATACATTATACAAACAGCTAAATTTTATCATAATATAGATATTTAAAAATACTGTCTTACTGTAAATTGCCGTGGCTCAGTGGTTATGGAAATATGTGGCTCAGTGGTTATGGAAATATGTGGATCAGTGGTTATGGAAATATGTGGCTCAGTGGTTATGGAAATATGTGGATCAGTGGTTATGGAAATATGTGGCTCAGTGGTTATGGAAATATGTGGATCAGTGGTTATGGAAATATGTGGATCAGTGGTTATGGAAATATGTGGATCAGTGGTTATGGAAATATGTGGATCAGTGGTTATGGAAATATGTGGATCCTATTTTGTTCACTCGATGTTTTTGTTATTCTAGTTCTCATAAACACAGACACTTCATGAAAAAGAAAAAAATTTCAACTCATTAAACAGCATACAATGACCAAAGCATCCATCTGGACTTCCTTTTGTCATCGACATGTTAAAAGTGAGGGTAGCTACATTTTGTATGGCTAGCTTCTAATAAGAAGGCTTATTATACGAAATGTTTTAACTTTTATTCTGGGAGTCTAAAGTATAATTACCTTAAAATGGTAAGTAAAAGCAAACCCTTAAAAATCTTCTTCAATGTGTTAATCGGCTGAAATTAGCAAAAAATCACTCTGCGTTCATTACAAAAGGCCTATTTTTTGTTTTCCTATTATGAATATAAATTTAAATTACTAAAGGTTTTGAAATTGTATACTGCATTGTTTAAAAGATTCAATTGGTTTTTACTCTAGAAAATCCAGTTTTTTATATAAAAATTCTTGATTTCCTAATTTTGGGAAATTTGCCAACTCAACTGAATAGCTGACCTTATGAATATATTATTATGGAAAGCCTATATATTATTTGTCACATTAAAAGGATACTGTATACACTCGCTACACATGTTCAGTATTATGAAGATATCTCCTTTTCTTCAAATAATTTTCGCATAAAAGTTATTTTCTAAATCCAGTATCATTCCTCTACCTAATGGTATGACTCATTTTTCCTGGATTTATTTTGGAAAAGAGAAAAAACTTATTAACTCATGTAAAACGAGCTCCAAGTCCCCTCCACGTCAATATTTTTTCATAAAAAACACATGGGTCGAAGCGTTTTTCTTTTCTTTACAAAAGAGTGTCTCTGTTTTTTAAAATAATACTTCATTAAAGAATAATATTACCAAAACAATAGAAAAATATTCATTTCTACAAAATTTTCTTCCCTCAAAATGAGAGCAATTTCGTTATGTTGCGATAAAATTGTGGGTACTCAGAGCTCTTGAAAGACAGTGTTTTGCTGAATTTTCTTGTTCTGAGAAAACATATGTTTTATGTTGCATTCGTAGATTAACTAAAAACAAAATATATTTACACGCAATTTAACAAAAGAGCAGTATACTCATTTTAACATTTTAATACATTTGTTATGCGAAATAATAAAGTCACGCCTTAATTAATGGGACAATTCTTAAAACCAGTTGGAAGAAAATAATAAATATGATGACGCAAATGTATATAGTATATAAATTAAAAGAAATTTGATCTGCATGCACTATTTAGTAATCTTTAATATTGTTTATAATGCCTTTTGTTAAATAAAACAGTACAATTAGATTGGAACATGACAGAAAAATAAGTTATCCCCCGTATTTCCCCCTTTCCAAATTAAAATTTGTAATTCTTATTTCAAATAAATACAACTTTCGAATAGTATTAAAAGATTTTTAATAAAAACTTTGAGTGTATACAGTATCCTTAAAAAAGAAAGTTTACAAGTTAATAAAACTAAAAAACAAAATTCCACTGCATTGCTCTTAATTCACAGTGCCATTAAAACAGGTTTCTAATGTGTAATTAACTAAGTAAATATTCTAGAGACTCCGGTAATTTGATATCTTTCTTTTTGTTACATTCATTAACTTGTAGGCTCTGATTGATACCTAGTCTTATAAATCAATATGGCTAAAATAGTCTCTTTTCGCTGTCTCTGGTCGTATTTTCTATATATTATTAAAGTATTGGTATGTCTTCTAAATTGTATGTTTGAATTCAATGTGTCTGTATTGTGAATCCATTTTTCTACCTATTTATTCATGTTAATTATCAAGGCTTCAAATTTCAGTTTGAACATACATACAAATATACAACATCAAAGCTGTTCAAACAACCCAAGGTCAGATGTGGCCTAAACCAAATAACTTACAGGGAAAATCTGGCGATGCAAGTAGACTCAATGCTGCTAATAACAATGGCATATTTGAATATCCCACTCAATTAGACACCTGTTGTGAAATCACCAAGTGCGAATACTGATGATGATGATTACCTCTTTTGTAATGGTCTAATTCCAATACTACAAAAGTTACCTCAAAAAAAGAATCGCTTGGTGAAATTCAAAATACAACAATTCTTGTTTGAATACGAATTTGAGGAAGATAATATTAGTTCTACAGTGAATTCATTAATTTGACGTGTGTATATTTTTAAGCAGATATCTCTGAACCTCTGCACTGCAACTAAGTAACTTATTCTTTTGAATTTTTGTGCATATTATTATATTTCCAGCAAATAAAGTCTGTGTTTTAAATAAGTTTCGAAATATAACATAAAGAGTCCAATGGTACGTTAGAATGTTTTTTAAACATCACTTAGCAATTGTACCATACAAAGTAAGTTTTGCACGAATAAATTATCACCATAATCAATAAACTAATAAACAAATTAGCAAGAATTAACTTTCATGAAGTTCTACAAAAATTCTCTCTGAAGGTATTATTAGTGCACAAAATGTAGAAATAAATTATTCTGGAAAAAGATTTCTTAAGGATACTGTATACATTCATCACAAAAATTTTCTATATGTTTTTTCCTGCATCCCGTAAAAGCTAAAGGTATTAAGTAATATTTATTTTGAATAAAAGGTATAAAATTTAATTTGGGTTACGTGAAAAAAGGGGAAGATAAAGATTTTTCTAAATGATTTCCTACTTACTATTATGTGTTTACACAATGCAACTAAGGATTATAAACTTATTTGAGCATTTTCCTCATTAAACATAAAAACATGCACAGATTTTATTAATATAAAACAAAAGCTTTATAATGCAAAATAAAAGCAGTGTGGCCTTTTATAAGAGATATAACCATTCTCCGTTCATTTTTTAGATTGAGACGCAATCTAAAAAGATAAATTTCTCGAAACATGAAAACTTAACGATACAATAACTTCCAAGAGTTCCAAGTCCCCGTAACTTATCCAAAACATATCGAAAATGATTTCATTGGGGAGATAATCAATTAAGCTATTTAAATTACGTTGTTTCGTTTTTATTGACGTGTAAAGAGTTTTCGGTAATAATTAATAAAGAAAATGAGTAAATTACAACCTTATACCATGATTAAAGTTGAACAAAAGATGATATAGAAAAAGTGAGACACTGTTTTTTGTTCAAGTTAGAACGAAGTTTCGAACCAATATTTTTTTCCGAAAAAAACAACCATGTTGAGGGGACTTGGAGTTCTTTTAAGCTAACCATATAAAAATAAGTTCAATATTTTTTATTACTTTCCACAATGGGGCAAGTTAACAAGAACAACATAGTTAGATAGAGGAATTATTCAGCATTCAGAAAATATATACTTTTATATATAAATTATTTGAAGAAAGTGAGATATTTCTAAAATACTGAACATGTGTGATGAATGTATACAGTACCCTTAACTTAGTATAAATTAATGAAGATCTTGAATTAATTTGTTTTAAAAACAACATGGCAGCTTCATCATCATCATTGTACTCTGTGGTTTTGAGCAATAAACCATCCTATAAATATAGCTCCATTCAGTTGGCTAGCTCTCTTTTAGCACTGAGAAACGTTCTGTTAACATGGTAGGTCCTTACCTTATTCTTCATTTTGTGGCTTCTACTCTAGCTGTTAAGTGCAGGAAAAAATATATTCTTTGATACTGCAGATCCCGATAGATCTGTAGTAGACAGAAACAGGTTACCTTTGGAATCTTTGCAACTTTATCGCACTAACTTGTTAATGTCTACCAGAGGTTCCAGGGCAACTCTTGCATCACGTCTCTATCACTTTTACCAGCCTTATCCCAGTTTGTTTTGTGGTAATGATACTCTAAATTTACTTGCTTGTTCTTTGACTTTGGACGTTCCAACATCTTTCGATTTTCGCAGCAATGACAATGCATCAACAACCATGCCTGCAATTAGCGATTCCTCAATGTCCAATTTACAGCCCGCAAAAACCACTGGGCAAGGTTCTAGAATTTCTAACACAACAGGTCCTTTCGCAATTATTTCTGATCCTACTCCTCTAATATGTTTATCTGGTAGATGAGGAATTACATTCAGAGCTTCAGGCTTCCCCAGGAATTTTCCATCAGCATGGATAATGTTGCTGACACTCCCTCTCTCTCTCTCTCTCTCTATGTAATGCCACATCCTTTGGCTAATAATGGTAAGGTGCTGGATTTTCATTCCTGGTGGTATTCCTAGAGCATTCCTCTAATGTTACAACAAGTTATGTATTACCAATCCTAGAGCATAGTATATGTTATTTATTTCCTCCAATGTTACAGCAAGTTATGTATTACCAATCACAGAGCATATATGTTATTTCTTTCCTCTAATGTTACAGCAAGTTATGTATTACCAATCATGTATTGCACAGTATTGTAACCAGTTTATTTTTTCTGAGGTTTATGGTTATGATTAGTTATTTAGGCAGTGTATGGAACACCTGTTTGAGGTCTCCTAAACTTACCACTTTTACAAATTTGTGTTTTAAGAGTAAGAAACCTAGTCATTTTCAAGCAATTGTGCTTCTCAGCAGCCCTACGGTTTAGGGTTAGGGTTTAGGTTTATATAAAAAATATAAAATACCCCTTCCCAGTCCAGTAATGCTTGGTCCCTGCCTTCTTCAACACAGCCTTGGTTCCAATCACCCTCCTCTCAGGCACAATTATGCTGGTTTTTCAACCACAATGGATTCTATACTAACACACATTGCTCATCCTTACAAATGTGGTGGAAAACACCAAGTGTTTCTCTGTGGTCAAAAAGACTGGCCACACTACTAACTCAAGTGTTTCCTTCGTCAATATTCCTTTGGCAAATCATACCCAAATTAACATCTTACATCTACCAGTATCTCACAGAATTGTTAGAAACCCTGATTCTAATTTGGTTAATATTTTATTGATAGGGTTGTTTGATTTTGACAGTTGCCTCTCCCAAGGCACTCAAATAAATTTAAAATCTGCCTTAGATCATCCCTTAGAAGTATTGGCCGCTTTACAAAAAGAGCTGTCTCGGTTCATACTTCTGGGCCTTTCACAGTTCCTCCATTTCCCATTCTACACTGTTCACCACTTGGTGCAGTTAAAAAAAGGATGACACCTACCATATTATTTCAGATCTTTCTTCGCCAGAGGCAGCTCCATTAACGAAGGAATTTCACCTACGGATTTTTCGGTCCAGATTCTTCTTTCGACAATGCAGTTGACTTGGTTTGGCAATTAGGCTCTGGCTACTACATGGCTAAGGTTGATTATCAAACATTCTCAAGATTACAAAATATAAGGCATGTTTAAACAGAACCAGTACTACATTAACACAAGAATCACTTTTGGTAGTAGACCATCACCTTTTATTTTTAATTCATTTGGCGATGTACTTGTTTGGATCATTGGTCATTTTCATTTGTGGCATTCCATCAGTGATTCGTTATCTTGATGATTTTTTCATCATGGCTTCACCAGATTCTAATTTGTATTCGTCTTATATGGACAATCAAGAAGTTGATTTCAATTATGACACAGCTTTTGATGATACTTTGCAGGCAGTATTTAGTGCAGAGGAAGAACTTGAATTGTCAGATTTATCAATGGCATTTGACCCACAGATAGGCCAGCAGGTTAGTTCAATAGATTACGTTTCCACTTATATATCAATTGTGCTGTTTGTTATAGAACACAAATTAGATGTTAATCTTAGGAGACATATCTACTATTACTTGTGTTCAAATTGCGTATTGCCAATCTTCGTAATGCAATTATATATTCATTTTGTGGCTGGTTGCAGGTTTGCAGTCTGTCATAAAATATCAATTTACTAACATCTAATCACACTCCTACACCTCCAATCTCAAAAAGATCCAGATGGAGCAGAAAGGTAGAATCTGATTATATAGAGTATAGTGAATCATTTTTACACACTGGTAAATTTATAGCTGATCAAGCTATGTATAAAGTTGTTATGTTGTTGTCGCTCACAAAACATAGTTACTAGTTTTGAAGTTTAACTTTGCTAAGTAGATCATTAAATCCTGCTTTTCATTACATATCTAATTGCTTGACTTAGTAGTGGAAAAGGGAATCTAACAGCTATAGTCTACTTTGTAGTTTGAGTTTTAGCATAATATTTTTTCAGGATAAGCCATTAACAGCTGACGAACTAACTCCTGAAAAAGCAATATTAATAATTAATAATACAGCAAATACACCAATGACATTTAACACTTACTTGAAGTGTAAAGGTTTACTAGCATATAAGATGTCACAAAAATGATACATAACTTCCAATTATCTGAAGAAGACAAGTTGATGTGCTTAACTTGTCCATACGTGCTTAGCTTATCCGTCAAGCAAATTGGCCTGCTTGATCAAATTCAATTTGTGAGGAAACCATCCAGAAAAGGTCGTACATAAACATAAACACCATATACACTATATGTGAAGCTGTTTGGGTATTTTGGCACAATAACAGCCAAAATCAACCGAAGCTAATTAATTAGCCAAACTGTGTGTAAGTGACAAGCCTCGGATATAAGCTGGTTTAGACTTTATGTCAACTGTTATCATCAGAAAACAGCAGAAGAGAGAATTTTATCAAAGCATCTACAAAACGGTACACACTACTTTCAAAGAGTTGTATGTAAGAGTTGTATATAAAGGAAAACCCAGAAGATCTTCATGTGTTATGGGGAACATTTTATGTAAAGCATACCTCAAAAAAAGATAGTATGGTGTGCTGCTGCAAGCTACATTTACATGAAAAGATATGATGGTGTGCTGCTGCAAGCTACATTTACATGCTAGATGCTCCATCAATGCTTTAATTGACTGCTGTAAAAAACAAAGTGTTGACCTCTCTTCAATAGCTACCTATGAAAGTTCCTTTAAGAGCCATCAAGCTACATTTCTTGTAAGCATTTACACCAGACAATCAAACAACTTATCATGATATTAATGAGAAATGAATTGAAAAACATAGTGTTGAAAGAGATTGTGATGAGTCAGTAACAGTACCTCTACTACTTGACAAAAAGTTGCCTCAAAAAACAAAGAAGGAAGATTGCTACTTTATGGTAATGACACGTACGATTTCGTGTCATAAAATTTATTATACTATCAAAACGTTTTGATAGATCTCTAATGTGAAAATATGAAAATCAAATATTTTTTTACTGCTCGACCTTTTCTTTTAACCTTTTTTGTTTTGTTGGGATAGCACATTTGTCGATATCACAAGAGCGCCTTGTGGGTGTGCTACGCTATATATGTTGTATTTTGTGAGTATTTTGTAATATTTTTGTATTATGTACTTTTTGTGTTTGAATGAAATATACATTTATAGAAAAAAAAAAGAAAAAAAAAGAAGGAAGACATTAAACATTGATTGAAAGCTGTCAAAAAAGATGCAAACATATTTTTCATTATAGGTTTGATTCATAGCTTTCAAAGCTAATTCAACCTGCAATTGACTAATAAACTACAGATCTGTTTACAAAGTCTTTAATGACTTATTCAATGCTATTTACATACATGTATGTCAATATAATCATCCAAGCATTTTCATGACCTGCAGAACTTGTCAAATAAGTATAACAAAACTGCCATATGAGCATTATGGTGTCATGATTTCAAGTAACTGTATTTAATTAAACCAGAAACCAAATACTGAGCGCTTCCAATTAAAATTGCAATTTGTTCAAATTGTCAGCTGGAATAATGGTTCATTATATCCTCTTTAAATCATATCACTTTGTCAGTCATCAGTTGAATAAAGTCATCAGTTGAATAAAGTCATCAGTTGAATAAAGTCAATCTCCAAGTTATAAGCATGATCAATTTGATGGTGACACAAATGATGAAGTGGATAATCCAATTGATTTTATCAATCCCAATTCCTTTGTCACAGTTGCAACAGATGATACTTCCACTGACACATGTGGCTTATCAATTTTTTTGTCAATGATTGTATAAGTAATGATAATGATGTTGAGGAGTATCGTCATGCTATTGCTTCCTGTGTAAATGATATAAAAGGTAACATTTTGGAATGAAGATTCAGCTGCAACAAGTCAAACATTATTGTATGAGTGTGATAAAGCAATTTTCTTTCACAAAGAAAATGTGGTTTATCTGTTTGTGAATTTCCATGAAACAAGAGAGGATGTCTTGGAAAATAATGATTTGGCTATCATTCACTTCACTGAACGAAACAAAACAGATTCTGTCATTTATAGAGCATACAATCAAGTTATGTATTTGAGATATTATTTACCATGGGTTTCTATTAAGATATCACTTTATTTCTTGCAGTTCAGGGCTTGACAAATCGTGTACGTGCGTACGTCACGTACTCAAAAGGATCATAATTTGACCCTTACGTACTCAGACATTATATTTTTAGTACGTCAACGTATGCCATGTTTTTCAATTTGGAGTACGTAAAAATAATGTTTGACGTACGTGACAATTATTTATATGCATACGTCTAATTGCATCCATTATCGCCATTTTGTCATTGTAAGTTTTAAGTTTCTTCATCGTCATGTTTCGTGGATTTCTTTTCTTCATAAACTTCTCCACAGGTGTTTCATAGTTGTTTTGTTTTTTATACGTTGTGCGTTCAATGATTTCTTTTCTTCGTAAACCTACCACTATTGTTTAAAATAATTAACATACAAAAGAGTGTTGTAAATGTTATTTATAATTCACGTAAAGAAAATGTTTCTTGCAATCTGATTGGCTTGCATCAAAATTCCATTGAAAAAAAAGTAGAAACCTTGCACATTTCTGGAAATAAAACCGGGTACACTTTCAAAAGACTAGTTTCTCTTGTGTCTTATAATGGCAACACAATGTTCGCTCTTTCAGTTTTATCGTTCTTCGGAGAAAAATAAATCTACTAACAACGAAATAAAAATTGTGTTAGAAGAGTTGGTAAGTTCCGTGGTGAATGCTGTTGATGATGGAGCTATAAAAAAAAAAGAATAAAAGAGAAAAACAATATTTTAGACAGTGTTATGTCAGAAGAAAAAGTTAAAACTTGGAAGAAGGACTTTTATTTTTACGACAACATTAATGGAAAGATTAGTTATATTACAGCACACTCAGAATTTATTTTTTGTTTCATAAATTATGATTTTTGATTTACGATGTTTTATGTTTTATTATAAAAAGACCGTTTAGCTATGCTATTATAATCAATATTATAATTTTTTAGGTGGACCTAGG
>JANTOQ010140706.1:0-11075 GCA_027564595.1 Bythotiara depressa | reverse complement strand
TGAAATAGAAGTACAACTTCACTTAAAATAATCAGTGAAAAGCGTACGGTATTTTTTGTTACCTTAATTACTCGAATTTGCGCCGCCCTCGAATAAGCGCCGCATTTTTTAAACTTTGCATTTTCAAAAAATAAATAAACAGATTTTATAGGAAAAAGGGATATTGTTTGCTTTCAAAAATAGCTTTTACAACATCAAAGTGCTTATATTATGTTATACAGTCTTCCAGTTCTTTATTCAAAATATCAGCTATGCGAGTGTTAGTTGTTATCGCTATGAAATGTACAGTATATATAGGTTATAACGCACGTCTCAGTATATGGGTATTTGTTTACCTTAAACTGTCACTTTTTCTAAAATGGTTCTCTTGTGATTTTAATTCTTTCGGAGCTTGCATTTCGTCGATTTAAAAATAAGCGCCGCATTAAATATTGCAAAAATGAAATCAGCGCCGCGGCGCTTATTCCAGTAATTACGGTATATGAAACACGAAGAGAAGAGCTTTTTTATGTACCATCCGTTCAGGGTATTCCAAGTTATGAAAGCGATGAGAAACTGCAATTTATTGAGAAACATGAGTAAATTTTTGCATACTCTAGTTGGAAACCACACATCACAAGTACCTCTTTAAATTTCGAGAGATACAGCAAACATTTTGGGATTCTATTTAAATCTAGGGGCAGACATGTACTCAACAAATACGTCAATGGGAGTCATGTACTCAACAAATGATCACTAATAGAAAAATAACAATAATATTAATTCCTGATTACAAACAGACGTTACCGGGGGTCAAGTTCTTCTTCTCTATACAAATAATTTCGCGCTTTCTTCCGTAAATTTAAATGACGATAAACCCCAAAATTAGCGGTAACATCGTAATATCGATCAAAAAAAGATTATATTTACAAACCTTTGAAAAAAGACGAAGGAAGAAAAAAAACAAAAAACGGGATCACATATAATCAATACCTATATTTTTATATTTATTTACTCCCATGGCCACACTACCTCCATGAAGTTGAGTCAATTGATAAGAAAGAAGTTCCACTTCATAATTTTCACCAAGCTAGCAGAGATGTGATGAAATAATTATGATAGTTCGGAGTTTATAAATTACGCTACGAAAAAACTGAGAAAATGTCATGCAAAATGATAAAAAAATACTGACGATGACGGCAACTGCTAATATATCTAACTAGCAGGTTCACGAGCGTAGTTGAAAATGTGCAAAATACAACGGGTGCATAATGTAACAACATCACCACGGCGTCGAAACTGACCAAACGGACGATAACAGCGAAATACCCATGAACGTGACGTCATTCTTAAAGACAACCAGTTATCGGTTAATCTTTTCGGGGTAAAACATTTTACTTTTTCTATTTAGTTTGTACTAAAAATCACGAAGACGCAGGCGTACGGGATAATTTACTAATGACTCGTATAAGAGCACCATTTTCGTCTTTCAGTCGAAGATTGTCGTTCTTCAGTTCCTGCATTTTCTATAAATAGATAGAAATTAAAAAAATATTATAGCTACCGATCGTAACACGATCAACTCACATTAATCATATTTCATAGCAATTTTATAAAGACCTCAAGAGTCTCTGGAAACATATGATCTTTTCTGTTGATCTCGGGATAATATATAATTATCCTGGACATTCAGAGACATTTGATCACTAGGACTACAAGTAATGAGCTCATGATATAGGCTGGGACCCCCCTCAACTTATTGAAATCGTCACCCCATGCATGGATCACAAAGAAACATTTATAATTCCACAACAATACATTACATAAGTTATCTCATACTTTTATGCTATTCCACTTACTAAAATAAAATTCTTTTTAGCAGAACTTACTTCGACGTCTTCTTTATATTGGTCTAACTTTTTTTCTAGTTCTTCTTTCTCCTATGAAGTAAAATAACCACAAATTACAAAGATGCCAATCCTAAGACAAACTACAAGAAAGTTGAGGCTATATAGTCATACAATTTTCATTACACAAATAGAACTTACTCACAAAGACATGTATACGAACCTTTTTAGCTTTCTCGTATTTTTGTTTATATTCTTGTACGTCTTTTAGCGCTTGGTCTAGCTTTCGTTGTAGGTCTTTACTGTCACCAGTGTCCGACTAAATAAACAAAAGCACAAAGAATGGAAGAAACCGATCATCATCCTTATCATCAACAACAAGAATTGTAACAACAACAAAAACATATAAAGGCTTACCAAGAACAGTTACTCAGAAAAAACAAACAATACTACCAAGCTTACCAAGAACAGTTTCACTGAAACACTATTTCAAACTAATGACATCTAAGACACTTACTGATGAAGTTGTAGATGATCGGTTTCCCGTCCTATCTCTTATACTAGATACACTTGTACTATCCCTGTCACGTGATGAAGTATATCTATCGGATATGGAGGTTCGTTCACTTGTCCGATCTGAAGATGATAAAAGTTGTTCGTTTTTCCTCCGTAACCTCTCAGCTATGCTCTATAAACAAATACACAAAGGAGTAATTAATTACACTGTATAGCTAATAATAGTGTATGACTGGAACCTCGAAAGATTGTGTTTATTTAAGAGGTTTTCGTAAAGAATTGGTAAATATTGTATCATAGCATTGATGTTTTGTTTTCTTCGTAACAACTATAATTATAGCAACCATAAAAACCCAATTATTTACCATAAGAGCGTTTCCCTTTTCCTGTTACGATTTCCTAACAATATTTTCATAATAAACCAAAATTTTATTTTCAGCAGACTGGGACCTACTGGGATACTGTGTTAAAAATTGTTTAAGATTTAAAAAAAGTATTTAACAAAAATATAAAACGGCTTTTATGGGCAATACTATTCACAATAAAACGTAAACAATCGAGCGAGCAATCAATGCCTCATTTTCGCGAGAAACCTCGTTTTTAAATAGATAAGAAACTATGAATAACAGCTCCAGCTATATTTAGTTTTAGTTTGTTTAGAAGTATCAACGAATTCTTACACAAGTTGAGCCATATTTTAACGTGCTTATATATGTGCTACACTGTTCATATATACTCATACGAGGAACCTTCACATCAATACGCTTTTGTTATTGCTATTTAAAGTAACGTGATATGAAATTCCTTCAATGTCATAATAACAAACAAACACAAATTATATTGACACAGAAACTATAAGCTGGAAGGCTGGGTACCACTTTTTTTTAGCACATGAACTTAATTCAAATTCATAATAGACCTTTCCCGAAATTCAAAAATAAATAAATAAAAATATGTTTTCGTTGAAAATTTCAAGTATTTACGACAAGTAGAAAGTTTGTTTTGGCTATTGTATACACTCGGTCAAAGCTCTCAAAATAATTCTGATATCACCCTAAGCCTCGTTTCCATGAAATAAAAACAAACAGCTATCGTTCTCTCAAAAAAAATGGTATGATTTTAAAATCTTGAACACAAATACAACTTTTCAGATTCTGAAATCCGTTTTTAAAATAAAAATCAAACGAAATATTTCAGTGACGTCAGTCACTAATTCAGGGGAAAGATCTATAAATTAAATTATATAATCAATTAATTATTATATTTTTTAATAATAAATTCTGTTCCAAGTTCCATACGAAACACAAACAACTTTTTTTAGCAAAACACATTTTTCATATACAGCTGGAAATCCACTACGGTTCGTTACCTGTTTGATAAGGTTTTAGAAAGCAAGCATGTCTTATCAACCTCCCTTGTCTTGTCTTATTAATCTTGCAGCGTGGTTGAGGGGAAAAGCCTCCTGAAGTACTTAGTGCACGATATATATATATATATATTTGTTACTGTTCTATTTAGCGAACTGTCGTATGTAGATAAGAACCACATGATTTTAAACTTAACCCTCTAAGGCATCATATCCTTGGTCATTTCTTTGCTATTTTGCTTTTTCCAGGAGGTAAATTATTGGAAATATAATGCAAAATAAATTTGCTAAAAGCTGATAAAACCCCCTGATTCCTCATAAAATTTATAAAGGTTTCCAATGGGAAATTTAATATAACCAGGAGGTATGTATGCTTATGCATTAAAAGAGTTAAATGTTGAATTACGAGAGGCTTACCATCCGTGCATTGTTGTCGTCTTCATTCGAGGTTCTAGATCTTCTCGTTTCACTTGTCTCACTTGTATTTCGTTTCGAGTCTGGTTCACTGGATTCAGTGTCATCCTAAATATCAAAATTGGGTAATGAATAATTATCAATAATGAATAGGAACAGTATAAAAGCGTAGTGTGGTAATTTAATTGATTAAACGGAATTCCTTAATTTTAATAAGCAAAACAAAGCAAACAAAACTTATATAGTTGGTCACACAAACGACAACTCTACAATGATACGAAAACAGAGAATAGTAATGAGCTCGGTATGTGGTATATACTTCACAATTGTTAAAAGAACCTTTTTTATGAACCGTCCTAGGTCAGATAATTTTGGTATGGGAATAAACGTCTGAACTACTTAAAAACTGTCATGTCAACAGACACACAACATAATTTGTTATGAACAAACATTAACAGTTCAGTTATTTTTATAGCACTGCAGTTACAAAAGTAGTAAAACTAAAATTACGAAAAACACGACTACGGCATAAAACTGACAAACGTTAATGTAACAAAACAAAGAATAGTATTTAAAAATTAAAAATATATAACGATGTCATAAAAGTAAATACATACATACAGTACACACCTCAAATGTTACAAAAGTATATAAGATGATATATGTGACTGTACAATCTCTAACAGAAACCGCTTTTCTGAAAACGTTCTGAAAAGGGATTGTACAGCCCATGACTGCATCTGGGGTAAAATAAAAATCTGGAAAAACACCCTCAAACACAAACTGTAATATACATGTACGCAACATCACAGATCGATTGACTATGGTTACCTCTTCAGGCATATACGCTACACCTGTTGGTAGACGATTTTCTCTAAAATTTTGATATGTTACCCTGCGTGAATGAGTTGATATCCGGCTGTCAGTAGTTGCCGCATCACTCTCGCTTGGTTGATTATCTGCAGATAATCTGTCACGATCGGAATTCCCTTCCTTGTTGTTGCTTTCCTCAGTACTAGCTTCGTTATTATCTACGTCTCTAGCACAGTCTGTTGTCGACTTCTTAGTATTAACCTCGTCATCGTTTGCGTACTTCGTTCTTTCTGCCAAAAGAGTTCTCCAATCACTTTTAAGAGGTGCTGGTTCATCAGACGTACTACGTCCAGTTGGGCGACTAGGTCCCAAAAATATTCGAGAATCTGATTCCTGTATGGTAACAAAGTACGAGTGACGCATTTAAACAGTTTATGAGTGCAGTGTTGTAACGTACACGTGGATGTTTGGTTTATGTGCTTACGTCAATGGTCAATGCATATATGCTTTGAATAGCTCTACAGTTGTTTATGTCACGAGTTTATACTGTACAGTTGGTCATGTCATGAATTTACACTGTACAGTGTTGCTAACAAGTGCAAGATATACAAGGGCATTTAGAGTGCAATGGCGTTTAAGGTACAAAGACGGAAATTGCTTCTTAACATCAAATGAGATGCGTCAAATTGTAAACTTTATTTTGAGACGATATTTACGAGTGCATTTATTTATTTTTACAATTTAAAAAACTTATATTTTAACATCTTAAAACGTTTAGAATTCTTCTTTTAGGTATTTCAGAGCATACTCCACCAATCGCCATGTAATGAGAAAAATATATTTTTGTAACATTTCCAAATTAATGATGTCAACAGGTCACGTGGTATTAAAGGACGTCCATACAATTACTGCAACAGGATCAGCACCGGAACATGATCATTGTAAGGGGTAGCGAAACAAATAAAAAGTACTCAATGATATATTTCGATCATCCTCTATTCGTATATGAACGAGATTTTTCAACAATCTCACAGCCCAATGATGAGGTAAGTATCTCTCGAAACGTAGCCCAACATTTAAATCATTCAGGTCCATGACATGATAAATATATTATATCATTATGAATTCTAATACTGGACTGACACAAACAATAACTTCCATGTAAATAAAAAGTAGTATTGAAGCACACAAAGTCATACTACAAATATAAAATCTAATATATAATGTCTAGGACCTGATCTCCCCTTCATAAATCAACTACAGAGATATCTGAATAACGCGAACAAATGGCGGCTTAACCTGCAAGTAGACGTGAACTTGTGTCAAAGAGGCTCTTATCAACGCATCTAAACCTCATATATAATGCTTGAAATATATTACGCCACTTCAGTTTTCCAACAAAACGTAATAAAATAAACAAAAATAAACTTTTCTATAAAATTGACTGCCAATTAATCAGATACAAAGAGCCAGAAGTACTTTCCATCTGTTTATATATCACACAATGTTATTCAACAAAAACACGACAAAACGCAACACAACAACAACCACAACAAAATATATAAAAAATAAACACTGCCGTTATCTTGAAGAGATTCTTCTTTTTTTTTAACAAATAAACAACTTCTTACCCTAAACTTTCGTCGATAACGATTCTGTAACATCTTTTATGATTAAAAATAAATATATACGTTGTACTCTTTCTGCATATAATTCGTTCTCGTTACAACTTCTGTTCAATATTTAATTTAAAATTCTGACAGCGAGAATTTATCGAGCGAATAAAAAAACAACGCCGCGCCTTTTAAACTATTCTTGTTAAAATAATTGACCTATTATTTTGTAAAAGTTTAAATCAATCGCGATAAAACCACTTTGAAAGCAAGCAACATATAACTTCTTCGTGTTATTAACTACAAGATTTGATAAGATAGGCACACGATTTGTACACTTTCCTTCCTGAACTAATGAGTTATGTAAAAAAAAGTTTGTTTTTAAATTTTATTCTCAAAAGAACAATTTATGATTTATTTCCAATAAAATTTAAAAATCGTTTAAAACAATCTATCCTAGACAACTGTGACGCATCCCTTCTATTCAGTGATTTGTTAAAAAGCTCAATTAAACAGTCGTTTCTTTTCTAGAATGACAATAAGATTAAACGAGCCCTGGATCGTAAATGTAAACAAACGAGAAGGGTTTATAGATCAGATAACAACACAACATCTGAGGACTACCATTGTTAACGTTGACAATAATCTTCTGGTTATATCGCGGAACAGAACGTTGCGGATTATTACTTACAGTTACCACAGTTACATTAGTTCGTAAGAAATTGCCATATCTAAAAGGTCTAATGCGTAGTACGTCACATTTTTGTCTAGGATGGACGTAAACCCTGGCATGATATATCTTGAAATATTTTCTGTACCGTGAAGACCGTCACATAACAAGTATTACCTGCAAACGAGATCGATAGTAACCTTTCGCAGGTGTTTGAAGCATCCCACCAGCAGGACTTGTCTTACGAAGACTCTTGATGCGCTCTTGGATAGACGAATATGACATTTCACTGTTTTTCAATGTGAGAAGAAATGATAAGTTCAACTTTGTACTTGATCACACATTAAAAGTTTGATAAAGCAAATATATAATCAATGTATTAGTTGGTTGGTGAGACCATGTTCTGTTGTTATTGACAAATTAATGTTTCAAACAAACGAGTTATAAAAAAAACGGTGATAGTGAATAACTTTAAACGAGGCGGACATACATCTACATCTTAAGACTGGAAGATCAGTTGAACTTATCACTACTTAATTCACTTCTCAATTTCTTCCCTCATATAACCATTCCATAAATAAACATGAAATAACAAGCAATTTACAAACTCTCCTTCTATTTTATTTCACATAATAACTCCATAAAATTAGCTGAAACTCTCATTTCACAACAAACACACGATCTTTCATCCGCTTACACGATAAAAAACATCAACTAATTCAACTAAAATCTAACCGCAACAACAAAGCTTCTGCCCTTTTGAACTAATAACTGTTAGCATAGTTTACTCGAAACGAGATGTTGGCAGGATGTAAAGGATGTCCATTATTAAAACGCTTACAAAACGCTTACAAAACTCGTGTTACATGGCTAATCAAAACATATGTCCATATCCAACAACGAGTATAGATCAAAAGAGCAGAAAACTTCTCTCATTCGAACTTCTCAAATAATACAACTCCAGCTTTGCTTACAAGGTTTTTGATAACTAAATGTTTTTTCAGCAAACTATGAAATGAAATGAAAAACAAATTTGAGTTGCTTTCTATAAAAAACCATATCGTGGTTCCTGAGAAAATATTGAGCCTTTTGTGAATGGAATGTTTTCAAAAGAAACAAGTCTTCCAATATTGGCACATGAATTGCGTTATGATTAAAATTTCATTACGAATATGAATATAATTCACCAGAGATTGACCGCAAGGGACTATAGCGATCTATTTTAAATATGCAACTCCTGCGACAAAGCATGTTTCTGAGAATATCAAGTTCTTTTGTAAGAATAACTTCTTGTGCAAACAAGTCATTCTTTCTTCATATAGCTGAATGCACTTAGTAAAGAAAAGCGATAATGATACGAACGCCATTGCTGAATGAATAAATAAAAATATGCCCTTACATTCAAAGATTCAAAAGATATGGCCTCGTTTTCAGTTGAAATTGAAATATTTCTTAAAACACAAATGTCGAATATGACACGGTACATAAACAGTGAAGAGAAACATACCTACCAAGAAGCATTTAGTTAAAAGTCTCTAAATGCATATTTTTTGAAAGTGTACACCTGTTAGTGTATGTATGAAGGGAACAAATTAACTTACATTTGCTGTGGTTAATTCCTTTTTTCTAGTCCTGGAATCGTCTTCGTCCGCATCACGTTTAAACCGAGGTTTGATCTTGCTTCGTGAATTATCTTCGTCCTTATCATCTTTCGTGGTTGAATGATGAGATGGCATGTTAAACCTATTGGTACTGCCTTTCTCTTCCGTTTTCTTCTCCTCACTTGGTTGAGTCCTTGCAGTCGATGGCCTATTCGGTAAAGTAAACCGAGAAGTACTGGTTCTGGGAGCCAGCTCCTCTTTTTTAACTTCTTCTGGTTCTTTATTAAACCGAGAACCATATCTGGAACCTACCGAACTTACTGCAGAAGTTGTTTCAGGTTTACTGTCTCTCTTCTCTACAGATTTATTTTGGACATTTGATGGTCGAAGTGGGTTATTTTGTGTAACAGTCCTACTAGAGGGGGCCTCCACCGTTGCCGGTGCTGTGTGAGGCCTCCTTGTAGAATCCGTTGACACATTTTTCGTAGGTGCAGGTCTATTTTCAGCATCAGAGTCATTCTCAGATTCACCTGACTCAGACTCTGATTGAGAACTTTTGTTATTGCTAACATTGTCTTTATCATTAGTTAATTGGTTCTCTACGTTGTTACTACTACTCTTGCTCTTCTCGCGTCCTCCCTTTACAGATGAGCGAAAAGGCTGACTCTTGAGCATTTCAATCGCATGCATCTCTTTCTCGTACTGCTGTTTGCTGTTGGTAAACAAAAAAAAGCAATGGAATAGATAAAATTCGAAGGAAAATTGATTGGGGGAAAATTGTCAATCCATAAAAATCTACAAGCACATACCGTTCATGTAAAGTGGTGAGGTAACCAAAAGATTCAATAATTTTAGCAAAAATTAGCAAAAAATAAAATTAAAATAATATAATTGACCACTTTTTTTAACACACATCTTTGCCAACCACGCTCAGCAAAAATTCGTTTACACAATCTTATCATAGATCTTCCTTTATTAAAAGAGAACAGAGGCTTGGAATTTTTTTTTTTAAGCATTAATTTGTCTTATCAATGTCTAATATTACTGAAAAGTTCAAAATGTTTAACCAAAAAAGCTTTTACATATATAAAAACCTCAATCATAACTTATCACGGTCGTCGCCATTACAGACACTGTTTATGAACTAGCTACTACGGTCGTTTCTGGAAGGCACAAGTGTGACGTCATTTTCGCGACTCTTTATGAATGTTTATGTGAAGAGACAAGCGTACTAAAATATTAGATCCAAATAAGTTAGCTAAGTAAGTAAAGTCATAAAGTTTTATTCGAAAGTTAAACTGTATTTTATTGTAATATATATATAGAGTATTGAGTATTTTGAAAAAAGTAGAGAATGTCTTGAGTGCTCGACCGTCGTGATAGCAAGGGTTCCTTGGTGATAGCAATAGCCCAAACGGCGTATTCCAAAACCACCGACCAAGGAACCGACCATTGTCCACCGACCAATTTTAAATGTTCCATACCAGGAAATTGGACCAGGACCCAATAAAATTCGGACCATAAATACATAATTTTAGTCCTTTTATGTGTTGTTTATTGATGACATTTGTCACGAGTCTTTAAATAGGTATGTTTTATTATTATACATTATTGATCATGCCCATCACCACATTACTGGATAAAACAACTCCTGGTAGGTGTACAGACTTCAAATTCCACCAGGTGATTAAAGAAAGACAATATAATTTATATGAAGTTATTAACTACCTCTGCCATTGTTTTTTTAAACACAACCGTCCAGCTAAAATAAATTATATTTTTTAAACATTTTTTCTTTAGGGTTTAGTCACAAGGTTAGGTTACTGGTGGTCCATGGCAGAACTTATATTGATATTTCTACTACCATTAACATTTTCTAATTAAACAGACATTTTGCAAAGGAGACTCAAATTAAACACACACAAATATAATTTTTTTTAACTAGGGTGTTTTTTATTACTTTTTGTTGTGGTGTAAGCGTGATTTCATAAACTCATCACATTAAAATTGCAAAAGGTGAAACAAGAGGGATTGCTACATATTGAAATCATCTGATACAAAATCTGTTAATGATATAAAGGAAATGGAACAAAAATCGGGATGTGGAACAACACTTGCAAATTAATAAAAAACCAACGTTTTAGTTTACGAAATCCGTTTCTTGTTCATTAAGAAAAACGAAATTACTGATAATAACTTCCGGTACAAACGCAAAACGGTTTGCATGAGATAGCAATGAACAAAAAATTGTAAATA
>JANTOQ010140595.1:0-15236 GCA_027564595.1 Bythotiara depressa | reverse complement strand
GCTAGAACATATCAGTCTTTTTAGTCACTCCTACTCACTCTTATACAGGGAAAGACACACTTCTAAGAAAATAATATGCACTTCGTAGAAAGAATTAGTCAGTTATCTAATGACACTTTTTGTTTTTGAAATGACATTTTGAATTATAATAAGTTATAATTTACAACCCTATGAAAATGATAAATAGTGAGCAAAAATGGTTCTTTTGCTTTTTTAGTAGATATCTTCCACAAGATTAAACAAGTTCTTACACAGTTTGTTGTAAAATATTCACTGATGAATTCGTTTTTTTTAAGCGCAAGAATTTGGACGCCAATACTGGTACCAAATACTCCCTGGATACATCACTGTACTTGTACAAATAGAGCCCCATCAGATTAAGCGAACTGCATGAGTTTAGGAAAATATTTGAGAAATCTGTACCAAAACCAGCTAAAGTTGGGGGTACAAGATGGATAGCTCACAAGTATCGTGCAATGAATATTGTTCTCCAATATTATGGAGTATTTATTACATACTTTGAGTCTCTTGCCCAGACAGATTCCCAAGCTCACAAACGAGCTGAAATTGAAGGATTTGTCAAAAGGTGGCAGTATGCAAAGTTTCCACTTTACATGGCACTATATTTTGATATGTTAATGCCTATGAAAGTTTTAAGTGAGAGTATGCAGGCAGAAGAACACAATCCCAGGTTTATGCTGCATCCAAGAGTTCACATGGACAATGTCCCAGTTAAAAATTCTTGTTGAGGGCTCTTTTGATGGTAGCATAACTAAGCTAACTACAGTTTTTGAAAAACCTCACAATCAATGAGGATGGAAAAGAAATGCATCAAATATGTATTTAATAACAATTCTTAATGTTTCATCTTGGCCATTGGAGGAGAGTGATCTTTTACATTATGGTGTATCATAGATCTCATACATTTCTGTGAACCACTGCTTAAGGGAAACAAATGTGTAATAGAGGAAATACTGAGACAGTGGGATGTATTAAAGAATTGGGTATGTAATAATATCTTGTCCAGTGGAGTAACAGAGACTTACTTGAATGTCTGGAGCAAGATATTTGTAAACGCTACTACTGTAAAGAAGGAATGTAATGATGTTTTGCATATAACTGAATTATTGCTTATTACACAATTTACAAATGCCAAACTAAAGCAAATGTTTAATCAGATGAACAGTAAAGACAGATAACAAACTATGCAGATCACGACTGGAATCATGTTTACGCATTAGTGAAAAAGGAAAATGTATTTCAGAATTTAACCCTGATGGGGCCAGTAACAAGTGGTATGAATAAAAAGTTCGATGCGTATCTGCTGCAGGACCACATCACTATCTGGATAAATGAAAATAACCTAGTGGCGCATCTATAGAAAATACTGTGGATCGATTAGCTAGATATACTCTGTCCAATTTAGAAAATAGCAACTTTGAAGAAGAGCAAAAGGGAATAATTTGTAGGTTTTTCCCTTTTTTTCATGTTACTGTGTTAAGCATTTTCCAAAAGTTATGTTATTTTGCAACCTCATGACCAGTGCTTCCTTTGAATATCTGCAACTAGGGAGAGGATAAAATATCTTCATAATGAGGTTGGTTATTTTATTAAATGTTTTTATATACATTTCCGTTTCAAATAGCAGCACACCCCTGTGGCTTCTGTTTAATAACAAAGATGAAATTAACATAAGTCACTTAATGAGCTGCTACATTGTGCCTTTAGGATAGTGGCTAATATATTTAGGTTGAATTTAAATCTTAATCTAAACATTTTACAGACCTTTTTTTGCAAGAGAATAATGATATTCCAGCCATAATCAACATGTTCATCACAAAACTTTAAAAAAAGAGAGAATTTGGAAAATCTCCATATAGATTTGTGTAAGATATAAACCAAATCAATGAATAATGCTGTTTTCTTTTCCTATCCCTGATTTTACATGATCTTCTATGCAAAGATTTATTCTGAGAACATACATAAATAAATATAAACATTACATAAAATATTCTGTAAAATTACTTTACATTCAAATACCTTGTACACAAACACACCATTAATGTCTGAGATGCCAAATGTGGCATGTTAGCTGCTATGCTCACATTTTAATTAAAAAAATAAATAAATAATCTACTAGAAATCATAATGGGCAAGGCCATTTTGTTAGATCTACATCGATTGGCAATACTGAGAAGCTATATGACAGCTTGAACACTTTTTTGTTCTACTTCAAACAAAATGATACACAGCATCACATTAAAAAATAACAGTTTCATAAAGAAAAAGAAGACATGGACAAAACATGAACCGTACAAAACAACACATTGCAACATGAAAGGCAGTGACCCCTGCAAGGCACAGAAAGGTGATATCTCCAGGGATCACTACCACTCTCCAACTAAGATGAGACCAGACCACAGTATCGTCCCAAAAGTAACTCCCTTTCATGTTTCTTATTTGAGGGCAGATTAGCACAGTCAAGAAGGTCTTTCACATTTATTCCTCTATTAAATAGCACATGGGGAAACACATTGCAAATCTCCTCTTTTTAAGTCAACAGGAGATGGATATTAGCAAGAGTTTGTTTTAAATGGGCATAGTCTGCATGGTTTGTAATATGGAGAGTGAGAACAGTCTCCTTACTTTCATTACATACGTTATCTAGCAGTTCATCTCATTTATATGTCTATTTCTCAAGAATCATTACACACTCATTTAGTCAAAAATGACCACAGGGGTATGGAAGATGGGAAAATACTATCATTGACCAAGTGAGTGATGTTGATAGTTTACAAAGAAAGGAGTCTATATAGGTGACTGTTATTGTGCATTGGCACATTATTTGAGAATGATAAACATAATCTCTAAAGAATAAATATATAAATAAATAAATAAATAAATAAATAAAGGATAAACAGTTGTATACATTAACTGTTTCATACATAATCATAGATTTCAAGTTGATAGCTCTTTTCACAAAAATAACGAAAGTAGAAAGCACTCCATACAACACAATGAAACCTGTTTGACACATCAATATTTTCATAAAGTTGTCCAAATACAAGTGCCATTACATATAATTCAACACCAGGCCTCTATTTCATTGGATGAAGTGAGATAAATGATGCCATAAAAATACAGGTAATGGTAAGTACTTAAAATATCTTTTATAACTCTTTTATTACTGCTACTACTTTTTGTTGTACACATGATGCTAAAGCAATTGCATTTTTATGTCACCATTAAAAACAACATTCCAGGTTCAGGAGAGCAAAATAAATGTTTAAAGAAGCTATATATGAACCGATCGCTAACTTCAGGTATTGCTGGTAAATCCTTTTCTGGGAAATTCTCCTCAACAAAGTTATCAAAAAGCTTAATTAACTTGTCAGCTACATCTTCTGATTGTCCTTCTTCATGTTCAGATCCCAACACATCAGTCCATTTGTAATTAATTTCATCTGGAACATGTGCGTGGAAGAAATATGGCTCTTTGAAACTCAATGTTAAAGTAAGCTTTTTCTGTGGTGAAAGCCATAATGAAACAACCTCTGTACTTGACGTAAGTCTGCGACTGCAAATGTCAACATTTAGTTGAAGCTTCTTTGTGACTGGTAGGTATGCTAATAACTCACCATATCCAAATACAGTATTTATTTTAATAAATGGTCTAACAGATTCTATAAGATGTGTGATATAATTTACATTGTCTGACAGAGAAAATAGATTACAAAAAACCTTCAGGTCACTTATAAGGGCAATTACCAGGTTCTTGTACGTCTGTGAGGAAGATAAAACTCCAGCAGTGAATGTATACTTAAGTTTATGTACTAATGACTTTTTCATGTCAAAAGGACACTTCATATGATCTGCTGGTGTCATTTGTCCATGTTCATTATTGAAAGTATTCGGTTTGACAGGTGTGGCTGATAAAACATCCATATTTCCTAATGAATATAAGATACTTGGAGTAACCAACATTGCTTCATCGCTTTCAAAACACTTTCGCAGCTCAACACAAACAGGTTCTAGTACATCACTTGACTTGGAAAATTGGGCATCCCTTAAACAAAATGTGTATATATCATTTAATAATTCTAAAAGGACACCACCTGTATATATGAAACTTGTTCTTTAATGATGGATTAATGTTTTCCAGGTTTCTTTGACATAACCTTGGAGCTATAACACATGCTGGTTCTAGCACCAGGTCATTTGTTTACAATGAATTTTAGATTGGCTGTTATTTTAATACTAACGGATAAAAAATCAAGCTTTGTATTGCATATTGATTTTTAACATTTTGCTAATATAATTAGTGATAAACAGTACTTGATGGGAAATGTAGTGGGTGTGATAAATGCTTTTATAGCCATATTCCTAATCATAATGGCAATTCCCACACCTATGTATAAGGAAAAACCTCTTTACAAAGCACCCTTTTTACAGCGCCTCCTACTCAATACTTTGTACGGTATATAAATGCGGTATATAAAGGCCAACTGTCTATAGTGTGAAGGTTTTGAATGAACAGATTTAAAAACCTATCTAGGTCTATTATTTGTCCAAAAAAAATTCATGAAAACTGAATAGGTAAAATTTACCAAACGTTTCAAAATGAACAGGTGACGAACGTTATTAACCACCTCGAGTTCCGTTCAACACTACTGCATTACAATTACATTAAGAAGATGTTAAAAATCACTATGCAATACAAAGCTAGATTTTTTATTAGTTAGTATTATTAAAATAACAGGCAATCTAAAATTCAATGCATACAAATTGCCTGGCACTAGAGCCACCATGTGTCATACTCCCAAGGTTATATTAAATAAAACTGGAAAACATAAATCCATCATTAAAGAACAGGTTTTCAGCTCAGGAAGGAAGGAAACCATAAATCCATAGAAAGACATATGAACCCTAGATTCAGTCAGAAAATGTTCCAGTCAACGATTTATGTGATATGTGGTCCTAATGAAACATTTTGCTCCTATTATACTTGGTGTACATAAAGTGATATTTACCACGGAACAATATTTTTGACTTTTGCTCACACATTTTTATATTCACCAAATTTAAACCTGCAGGTATTCACAATATATAGAGCATCACAATGATACACACCTAATCTCACACATAAACCAATCAAACATAGTAACATTAGAACAATATATTTTTGTGGATTTTCTGCGATGATTACGAATAATACCAATAACAGCACTTTTGCATTCATCATGATAATGGAATTCTGGGTGTTTGACATTGCAGATATAAACATTAACACTTTCCGACACACTAAAAGTATACCAATAATTAATAGTCATTCCTGAGGAAAACCCAATTTCAGATAGTGGCTGTAATCCAACAGTGTCCGCAGAAATAGCTTTAAAAAGTAAAGTTGATACAATACTAGGACAATCTGCAAGCACCTTGTCAAAGTTATGTGTAAGTTCAATCAATTTAATGGTATGTAATAAAGACTTTAGTACCATCTCCATGAAATATTGAAATTGCATGGTGCCAGAAATATTGTCCCTGTCAACGCCATATGATATTGCATCAACATAATCATGAAGAATCTTCTTTTCCCATATAGTTTTCTTAATAGATTGCTTTGCAATTGTATGAAGTCTTTTGCATGTGCCTAAAATGTGGAGATAACTTTCTGCATCTAAGTTTTGCAGTATTTCAATTAAGCTGTAATCGTCTAAATCTAGTAGCTTCATTTTTCCACCTGAAAATGAAGGAAATTATAAAAATTGGTAAATACAATATAATATACATAACATGAGACATGTATTTCCAATCATTAATTTCTGAGGAGCTCCTTGTCAATGTTAATTTCCTTCATGGACCAAGACATAGTTAAACCTTTACTGTACATATAATGTCTATAGAATTAAATTAATATTTCTTTGTTATTTTGTTTTTTTCCAGGGGGTTATACCAACAATAAAAGTTACATAATGTTATGAAGGTTTCCAATAAAAGGTTTATAACCGGCAGAAAGTATATCTATAGTCATGGACAAAATTGTTAAAACATTTGCTCTTTTAGGCCCCATTCTTATTTATCTTAATTCCAGTGTCCAAAGGTCTAAAATGGAGGTAGGTTATGTAGAAAATTTCATAGTGTGAATTTCATTGCCTTGTCTCAAAAATTGGTGGAAATTGCACATACTTCAATTTCTTGTGTGTTTTAGCATGTCATAACACGTAAAAATGGCTAAATTCAGAGGCAAATGAGATTCCCTCTCCTGTGCAACTGTGCTGTAACATCAAATATATTTCAGTATCAAAGAACCTAAGATCCTAAGTATTAATTCTTTGTGGATGTGGACAACGTGGATTTTGAATAAATTTAGAGACCAAGGCATAAAATGAAGAGTAATAAAGTTTGTTATACAAATGACACCTTGTTTAAATGCTTAAGTCTTAATTCATTGATAAACTGAAAAAGTATATAATTTTCTCTCATTATAAATTTGAACAGTTTTGAAAAACGTTAGGAACACTAAATTGGTGTAATTGAGATACATTGTCTCAACATACTTTGCCCATGATTGTCAGCATTAAAGTGTTAATACCATCCCCCCTCTCGCTGATTCATAAAATTATAAAGGTTTCCAAAAACACGTATAATAAACAGGATGTGTGTCCACAAATTTAATTCTTGGCTTTGCTAGTGCTCTTCATGGTACATATAATCTGAATACAGTAAGTGTTAAGAAAACATGACAAACATACTTTCACAGGAATAGTACCTTTGCTAATGTATTTTGTTTCATATAATATGGTTACAAATGAGTTATACCAGAAGCTTATATATACTCCCTTGAAGCATGTAACACATTTATGGGGTTTGGATCATCATAGTTGCTTATCAAATACACACATACACATTGGAACTTATTTTAAGAATTCAAATGGAGAAACAGACCAAAACATCATCACAACATCTCTTGATAATACATTAACATTATATGATTATTTAACACTAAATGTAATACTACATGTATTTGTAATTTTACTTTATGGTCAAATATATAATAATAATAACTTGTAAAGGCTAATTACTTGTATTTGATGTATACATATAAAGGCTGTTTCATGCTACAAGAGAGTATTTATAAGCTACTGATAAAGGTTGATTCATGCTTCAAGAGATTATTTATAAGCTATTAATAAAGGTTGCTTCATGCTTCAAGAGAATATTTATAAGATTCTGATAAAGATTGTTACATACTTCAAGAGATTTATAAGCTTCTTATTATAACTGTTTACTATCATAAAAACCATTAAAATGTTGCACTAAACTTTATATAGCTTGGTGTTCATTCTTATTTGATAGTAACAAGTTGGCAGTGAGTGAACATTTATCACACATGTTAAAAAAAAGAAAAAGTTTTAGTTAATTTCATGATATATTTCGCCACTTAATAAAGTTATATTTCTATATAATAATATAATGTGCAATAATAATATCTAATATGTAATATTATAATGTAAATAATACCCTTTTTTACATAAACTGGCTGAAATGAGCAGAAGACTAAATGAGTCTTATCATCAAGCCCCACTAAAGCAAATAAGCATTGAGTTTGTAGTATGTCAAAATTATTTAATTAGAAGAGTGTTAAAATATGTCATTTCATTTTCAATAACATTAAGAAGTCTGTGTTTGAGAATTTTCTTAAATAATGACAATGTTGGCGATGTTTTATATTCATTGTCCTAAATCCTATTCCATAACTATGGTCCTCGATTTAGAATTGTGTATTTATAAGTTTTAGAAGTAATTTTAAGTGGTTGAAAGTTGTTTGCTGAATACCTTGTTGGATATAATGTGGTTTATCTCTTTCATGTTGTTGATAAAAATATTTGTTGCTAAATTATGTTTGATAATTATTAACTTGATAAACATTAAGTAAGAGCTTTTATTTCCTTAAATAAGGATGTGGAGTGTTAGTTTATCTTCATTACAAATTATTCTAATTGGATGTTTTTGTTTGTTATGTAATTTTGTTAAAGACCATGCTATGTTGGCATAAATTATTATAGTAGAAGTTTTGATTTATAAAGTATTCCTATGTTTTTTGGTATTTTGCTTTTTATAAGATCAACATGTTGCCGTCATGTCAAATTTTCATCCATTAGCACACCAAGAAATTTAATTGTTCGCTCTCTTTTTATTTTTATATTATTAGTTGTCAGATCTGGAAGTTTCAAAGGTATATCATCACTTATAGATTGCCTATGAAAAAGGGTGTATTTTGTTTTTCCTATATTTAGAGATAATTTGTTTGCCTTAAACCATTGGTGAATATGTCAGTTCTTTATTCATTGTTTCAAATAACAAGTTCAGACTTTTGTGAGAGTAAAACAGGTTAGTATCATTGGCAAACAAAATTTAATTCAGGATTTGGGAAGCTTTAGATAAATCATTTATATATACTAAAAATAAAAGAGGTCTAATATTGACCCTTGTGGAATTCTACAAGTAACATTTACTTAATTTGTATAATTTCTATGTTCAAAAGATATAAATTGTTTTCTGGAAGAAAGATAACTCTCAAACCAATGTGATTGGTATTTTTAATTCCATAGTTCTGTAGTTTTGAAAGTAAAATACTATGAATTACGATGTCAAAAGTTTTAGAAAGATCAATAAAGATCTATTTAGTGAATTTTTTTTCAATAAACGATTGGAGGATTTCCTGTGCCAATTGAATTATGGCATGGTTAGTTGAGTGACCTGCTTGGAATCCAAACTGCGTTTTATATAGAATATCATGTGAGCAAAGAAAGCTGTACAATCTGTTGTACATTACTCTTTATAGAATTTTGTAAAAACAAGGTAGAATTAAAATAGTAGATGCATGTAGATTTGAATACCGGAAGTACTCAGGCAATTTTTATATAGAAAGACACCTGATTGTAGTGATAAATTAAAAATATAACAAAGGGAGTTTTGAATATTATCAAATATGATTTTTACTACATTTACACCTATGTCATCATATCCTGGACTTTTGTTTTGATTGAAGAGTAGAAGATGCTTTCTGTAGTTCTTCGCTTGTAAGATTACTGCAATTCATAATTTCCAAAATAGGACTAAAGTAGGAGTGAAAAGAATGTCTACTATTTGTTATCTTGGAGGAAAGTGTCAGTCCTATATTCACAAAGTATTTGTTAAATTTATCTGCAATTTCAGCTTAATCATAAATACATTTTCCATCTACTAGTAGACTTTTAGACAATATGTATTTCTTAAGTTTTGTTTTTCCCGTCACTTCTTTTACTACTTCCCATGTTTTTCTCATATTATCTTTGTATTTGGAAATAAGATTAGAATATTACTGTTCCTTAGATTGGAATTTTAATGTTTCAAATAGATTTTTACAAGTTTTGTAATTGTTTTTGTTTTTGTGTGTTCTCTTCTTAAGAAACTTTTCATATAAATTTTTTCTTTTTGGATGATTTAAAGAGTCCTTTAATCATTCATGGACTGAATAAAGAAAATAGCTTTTTGTTTTAATTTTGATCTCAATTTTTGGAAAAGCTTTTTCATAAAGATATCAATAAAAATATTCATAAGCATTGTTTACATCAATTGTTTCTTTGATGATATTCCAATCCACTCCAGATAGTAAATTCTTAAAATAAGTGTTTGACTTATCATTTATTGGTTTTTAAAAGTAGTTGTATAATTTCGTTAAAATGATAATTACTTCTAACGATTTCTTCTGAAAGATTAATTTATCTTAAAACTTTATCTTAACTAATATGTACAGTTTTTTAAAGAGTGGTTGGATATAAAGGTTGTTTCATTATGGATTTCACCACAGAAAGCTTACTTTATCATATAGGTTCAAAGAGCCATATTTCTTCCATGCACATGTTCCAGATTAAATTACAAATGGACTGATGTGTTGGGATCTGAACATGAAGAAGGACAATTAGAAGATGAAACTGACAAGTTAATTAGCCTGTATGACAAGTTTTACTTTATATTTATTTAATATGCATACATTTTTGCACAAATGAAATTTGAGTTTTTAAGTGTTTAATTTAATTTATTTTAATTATAAGAAAGAAAATGTATTTTTAAATTGATGTTGTATGTACATGTTATGGTTCCTCAACACCTTTTAAAACCTAATAATGTTAAATTATGTTACTATTACAGTCATAATTTGTTGTTTCTCTGATACTTCTACTTAATGGACTTTTGCTTCACCATAAATATGTAATACAAACACAAGTTTAGTAAAAATATTTTGTTGCAAAATACGTATTATCTCTCCCTAACTATTGTTATTATTTTAGTTGTTTGTTTATGAAAAATGAAAAAAATATGAAGAATTCACAGTTTTTGCTGTGGTGTTTTAACAACGTTCTTTACATGTATTGATTAATAAAAAAAACAATTTTTAAATGGCATGTTTAGAGAGTACTTTTACTCATTTTCAAGTTGGGAATAAGCTATCTAGCTTCTCACGTAATTAAGTGAATACAGATGCAGATGTAGATGAGATTGAGCATTGAACATGTGTTTTACCATTACATGTATTTATATTATACTTACTTACTATACTTACAGCTTAAATTATGTAATAATTAATAATGTTCTACTACCGATGATGATGAAAAGGCATAATACGAGTTCAAATAATACTGGACTGAAAAAAGTCAAATATTTGACATATGCTTTCATCGTTGAATTATTTCTTCAAATCAAATACACATAATGAATCGAACATGTCAAAAGACATAAACCACCTGTGCATGGATGTGTATGGTACCTGTTGAAATAGTCATTAATGTCGTATTACATAGGTGACTTTAAATGGACAACTCCATCAAAACGGTTCATTTGAAATAGAGAAATATCATAACTAGGAGTTCTTCTCAATGCTAAATCAGCCAGGACATTTCCAGTTGCTGGAGCCATTTTAAATCCAGTACCTAAAAGGAAAATACTATACTGTGTCTCGTATTCCTTTCAATAACAGAAGGTCTATTTTAAACCTAAAATACTGCTTCATTGGGTTACTGCTTCATTGTGAGTTGAAGGTAAAGCTTTCCAGGTAAAGAGAAGGCTTACCCTCTGAAACCTAGAAGATGCCATAAAAATTAATAAAGCAACACAGATGTTTATGACTTCAATGATACTATGCTATTGTACTGATCAGATTTTTGTTATGCTCTCTCCCCTAATGCTATTTTACTGGATTTTCATTTTTACAAATACCCTCCAAAAACATTTATACATCAGAGATGCCCCGACAAACAATTATTTTATTTATATATCTAGTTAGAAATCTAATGAAACAAAATAAAGTCAAATTTCTGATTATGACCAATGACCACTCCAGAACAAACCATATATTCAGTTCCAAATTAAATTTTTTAACATTGTTTATTGCGGGCATAATTTTGTTTTACACCTACTTTCACAATCTGCTTTGCTGTAACTCTCACCATCATTATTTTCATAACAACTAGTTTACGTAAAATGAAAAGGTGCTTCTGCAATCTTAAAAGTTTATAAGTGCAGAAAAATTGGTTACCTGAAAAACCAGCACCAATAACAATGTTGTTGTACTTTGGATGAATATCAATAATAAAATTCCAATCAGGAGTTACCTAAAAGTAAAATTTATTTCTATATTCTATATTGGTGCACACAGTAGGGAATCTCATCATAGATTTGACTAGGATAATATGAGAGAAATATATCATGACCCAAATATGGTTACAAGAAAAATCCAAGAAACTATTCACTCAGTAAGTGATAAAAATGGAAACTCACATAATATAAATGGATACTGTAATGATAGCTTTATTCCGGTCTGTAATTTGTACATTATTAATTAAATCTTAGCTTGTGTAGAATGAATGTATCAGATTGAATATTACTATAGAAGAGATTACACATGTTATTATACTTAATATATGGTTTGTTCTGGAGTGGTCATTGGTCATAATCAGAAATTTAACTTTATTTTGCTTGATTAGATTTCTAGAGTATTAACTAGATATACAAATAAAATAATTGTTTCTCAGGGCATCTCTTATGTATAAACGTTTTTGGAGGGTTTTTGTAAAAATGAAAATCAACAAGAACTGGGCTTAGTTTTACTCACTTGAGGAATTACTCAGGACGCTCAGAAATGTGCAATTTTGTTTCAGAGCAGTGGGAAGAGAGTAGGATAAATTTTTACTGCACTCAAAAACACATGGAACTACATACCAGGAAGCCTGTGACAATCTATAAGCCTACTTTACACCTAAGAAAAATACTATATATAAAAGATGCGTTTTCACAACACCAAGCAACTTCCAGAAGAATTGATCCCAAGTTATGTTACTTAATTATGTAAGCTAGGAGAAACTTGCCAATATACTAACCTTAATGAGGAAGTATGTGATCAGTTTGTTTGTTCATGTTCAAGTAAGAAATTATGTGAGAAGTTCCTATGCACAGAGGATCCTTCGCTATCAAAAATTACAGAGATTGGAACTTTGTACAAGAATTCAAAATTACAAGCGACAGAGATCAGTGGAAAAGACAAGCTATACGAATCTGAAACCGTGAACGTTACCAACAATGAACCCAATCATCAAAGGAAACACACATGCAGAAATGGTAAGAAATCCAATTCTCAGTTTACATCTAAATGTACACCCTGGAATCCAGTCCTTTCTAAAAGTTCCACAAACATCTGTTTCAAGTATCAAGTGTGAAAGAAATTACACCCCAGATCTTCAGTTTTAAAAAGCTCAACATCAGACATGTTACCAACGATTCAGATAGCGGAAGACAGCAGTTCGGATAAGTCTGTAAATTATACTAGCCAGAGAAAATGAACTGTTATTCATTCTAACAATAGGAACAGAAAACTTTCAACTCCTGTTTTCAATGTATTAATTAATAATTTAATAATTCATGTATTCCTATTACTATTCTACATTCAAATCAATACAAAACAATAATCCCCAAACAAAGATATTGAAAACCAACACATGCATCTTTTCATTTGGTGATGAGAAAATCAAACCAATAGGGAAGTTTCTATGCCTTATTGCTGAGAACAATAATTATATAACAGATACTATTTACCTCATGTCACGTGATTCCTTTGAGAATATTTTATCAAAAGACACTGCGTGCAGTTAGGTCTGATTGAAATCAAAGGCGAACAAAAAATGAAATAAATAAACATCCTAAACCAGCAGCAATCACCAAACAACAGCCCCCTACTTAATTCACTAATAAGTAAATACAACGAAATATTTAAAGGTGATGGACGGTTAAAAGACTACCAGACCAGCACCATATATACTTAGACTCTACTGTAAAGCCCACCACTCAGAGAGTACACCATTAATTTAAGGGACAAAATTAATGAAGAACTCAATAACCTACTTGAGAGTGATCTTATTGAACATGTAAACAGCCCCGCTGCGTGAATATCTAACAAGGAAGTTGTACCAAACACTGCAATAAAGAGACAAAATTACCCCATTCCTCCAATCGAATCTATTTTAGACGATTTAAGCGGAGGTTGCTACTTTCCCAAAATCGACCTTGGGAAGGCATATTGTCAGATAGAATTAGATAAAAAATCATGGGAATTAACCACTTTCATTTCCGAACGAGGCTCGCTTAGGCTTAAGCAACTAATTTATGGTTTGAATTGTGCCAGTGTAGACTTTCAGAAAACAATAGACCTTGTCAGGCCTTGTCGGTGTCAAAAACATCAGCGATGATACCATTATTTTTAGCAAAATAAAATGGACCTAGAAAAAGTAGAATCCCTCAAAGCAACCAGATCTCCTTGCAATGCCTCAGAAATAGAACGTTGGATAATGGTTTTACAGAGCTAAGACTTTAAGGTGATACATAAACTTGGTAGAGGAAACATAACCGATTGTCTCTCATGCTTGACTTGTGATTCTAAATCTTTCAACGAAACATTTTCTAACTCAAGCTTGCATACCGTGTTCTATGAGCTTAGAGCAAGTGCACATCGAATCACTCAATGATGAAGTTTTAACTTCAGTTAGATAATCTATGGCAACAGGAAACTGGGATGCTGCTATTGTGAAACCATATAAACAATTTAAGGAACAATTAATGGAAATTGACTGCTTAATACTAAAGGAAAACTGCATCATTCTACCATTAAACGTTCAAAACTGCGCCATCAACATAGCCCATCAAGGTCACTTAGGAGAAACAAAAATGAAATTCCTATTGCACTCCAAAGTGTTTTGGCCTTCAGTTAGCAAGGATGTAGACAAAGTAGTTTCTACATGTTTAGCTTGTCAAGCTGTTACTGACACTAGTAAACCTTAACCACTTAAAATCTCTCCATTACCCAAAGTCCGAAGTTTCTTCTGATTTTCACGGTCCACTATGCAGCGGCGACAAACTATTCGTTATTCTAGATGAGTATAGCCATTTTTCCATCATTCACATGTGGACAACCAATTCAGAACATGTGATCAGAAAACTGGAAGACACCTTCTCATTGTTTGCTACCCGGAACTACGTAAAACAGATAACGGTCTTCCCTTTGACTTGTATGACTCTAGCGAATACATGAAAGCTAAAGCAATTCGCCACTGTAATATTACACCAGAGCACCCACAATCCAACGCAAAATGCGAAAGGTTTATGAGAGCCCTTGGAAAAACTTTGAAGACAGCAGAAATTGAAGGAAAAGACTGGCGAATAGAGCTAGAAAAGTTGCTTTTTAGCTACCGCAACACAGCACACACCACAACAGGGTACATTCTGTCTCTCCTTCTGTTCAGTAGGCCCATAAAAACAGGTCTGCCAGAAATAACAAAACCTCTTGATTAAAGGAGAACGGAGGCTTGGAATTTGTTTTTTTAAGCATAAATTTGTCTAATTAATGTCTAATAATACTGAAAAGTTAAAAAAGTTTGACCAAAAAAGCTTTTACATACATAAATATCTCAATCAAAACTCATCACGGTCTTCGCCGTTACAGACGCTGTTTATGAGCTAGCTACTACGGTTGTTTCTGGAACGCACAAAATTGTGACGTCATTTTTGCGACTCTTTATGAATATTTATGTGAAGAGACATACTAAAACTAAACTAAAACGTACTAAAACGTTTATTCGAAAGTTAAAATGTATTTTATTGTAATATATATAGAGAGAGTATTGAGTATTTTGAAAAAAGTAGAGAAT